>JAVKOQ010000240.1:0-80649 GCA_031835245.1 Balamuthia mandrillaris
ATCATCTGTGCAAATTCTTCCATTTCCTCTGCTGTTGCGTCACAAGTTGGAGGTTGCATAAAGAATGTAGACATCCAAAAGGTATAGTCAAGGATAATGTCCCACCAAGACAAAAAACAAAGGGAGAAATGAGAGAGAGAGAGAGAGAGAGAGAGAACAAATACACAAGAACAAGGATATCTTTCATATAATTTCTCGAGCAGGTCTCTTGGTGTCATGAAGGAACGATACGTCAACAAAAATGCTTCTCTGAACTTAGTGTCTGTATTTGACATATATTAGCAATGAAAACAAAACGATAAAGAGAATTACTGGGTAACAATACCAAAGTATTTGACAGAGGTCAACCATTCAACGAGGCGGTCAGGAGTGGCAGCTCGAATCTTGGGAATAGCGCCAGTATGCGTGCAAGCAAAGTAACGAATGTCGTCACTGTCTTCTTCTTCCCATGTCCACAGTTGCTCTTTCTGATAACACCAAACAACAAGGATTAGAACGAGTATAACAGAGAGAGAAGAAGAGGGGAAAAAAAGATGCCTTTTTTTGTTTCGTTAAAATAGTTGAGCCTGTAGAAGTGGAAGCAAAAACCGGAACTACAGTCGTCATCGAGTAAGTGCGAGTTGACTGCTGTTGTTGCAGTTGCTTATCTTGCTCTTGTTGCGAGGGAGTCGGAATAGTAGAAGAAGCTGTAGTCGAAGGAGAAGGAGAAGTTGAAGAAGTTGATGAAGACGACGCAGAGGTAAAAGAATTAGACGAAGAAGTAGAAGGGGTAGAAGAAGATGAAGCGGATGTAGCAGAAGATGAAGGAGGAGAAGAAGGAACAGACGGGGAAATGGCAGAGGTGGACGAAGAATTTGGATTTGCGTTTTCGGCAATGATGTAGGAGCCTCCTTGTCTTCTGCCCGATTTATTTCTGCTATGGGACCAAGCTGCCTGTACTGCCGCTGGAACGGATTCCAACGTCGCGAGGCCAAAGGCCACCCCATCTTCGTAGTCCTTGTTGGCGTCTGTTGTTATTGAAAGACGGAGGAAAAAAAAAAAAGAGAATAAGAAGACGAACAAACAACAACAGTTAAAACAGCCAAATTGCAAGAATAAAAAAAGATAGCATACTTATGAGAATGGACTCGTCGCCAGAAGTATAGTCATTATTGACCAGCTCACGAAGCGCCCTATCCTGCAAAAATGGATTTACAGTAACTTGCATTGATTCTCTCACCTTATCTCTCTTACTTTTCTCCTCGCCTCCTCCTGTTCCTGTGCCACCCGTTCCTACTCCTGTTGCTCCGCCTATCCCACTTCCTCCTACTCCTCCACTATTTGTCTCCCACTCCTTTCTTTTGTTGATGATGCTATCTTTGGATGAACCTTTTGCCATTTGTTTGCGCATTGATTCTTTGGCAGAGAATTGCAACGCATAAAACTTGGCTCGAAGTTGGTTGATGCCACTGTTGCTTCCTTTGTGCTTGCTTCTTGGTGATGTTAATTCTTCAAGACTATTGTTGGCAGACGATGGAGAAAAAGAAGTAGGCGAAGAAGGAATAGAAGAAGTTGGCGAAGATGAAGCAATTGAAGAAAATACTTTCCCACTAGCTCCTCCTCCACCGCCTGCTCCTTTGCGAGTGAGAACTGCAGATGCTGAAGAAGACCCTACTGGATGCGTTGGAGAGAAGGATTCTCCTCTGGGACTAGTGGCAGTATTACTCATCCCCCGTTTCGTTGTTCTGTTGCCACTGTCCATGTTGTTATTTTGGGTGTTGGCACTGTTGTTATTATTGGAGATTTCTTGCATGAGAGTTGTTAGTGAGGCTTGCAGTTGGCTCTGCCAATCGAGGGCGTTGCTTCTGTACTTCATATCTTCTTCCTGAAAAATGAAAATGGGTTGTTATTATGTTGTTGCTGTTGATAGAAACAAGAACAAGAGAACGAGAAAGACAAAGTCCACGAGAGAGAAAAATAGACAACGATGAAGCGAGACAAAGAAGTGGGAAGGTGAAATAAAAACCAAGAAATAGTAAACAGTTTGATCGTCAAGAAATTGGGAAGGCTGCATGGAGCTAAATATCAGGTTGCAGGCCAACAATCTTTGTCCAAGCTCAATGCCAACCCCTCGGGACACCACGCCCAAGCTCTGACGCATCCAGTTGATGGCCTCATGGCCTTCGTTGTTAAACATAAGAGGAGAGAGAGAGATCTCAGCAAAAGAGCAATAATAAAAACAAACGAAACGAAAAGTGTTGCAGGAGAAGTAGAAAAAGAACAAGAAGCACTAGCACTAGCAACAACAAGAACAGCGCTGCTAGAACAGGCAAGAGGAGAACAAACCTATAAATTTACACTTTTTCAACGGCTTTTTGGATGTCATCTTTTTCAACTTGGAGGTCTTGCGAAGGGTGGCGCTGTTCAGGAAGCTGGGGTCCACCTCCATTCTCGCTTTGAAAATGGCACACGCCAGCACCGACTCTGCCGTCGCGTCCTCCCCTACCGACAGCACATGCACCCCTCCCTCCATCCAATCCCCTTGATTCCCTCCTCCTCCTCCACCGATCCCTTTTTCCTTTTGTTTGTTCTCCATCTTTTTACTTTCGCTTTTCTTCCGCTACTTCTTCTTCGATTGGTGACCCTCTCACTCTCTACTTCTGTTTTTTTGCAAAAGTGGCCGCGGCTGCTCTTGAGAGAGAGAGAGAGAGAGAGAGAGGCGCGGTGGTGAATGCCGATCCGCCGATGGGAACACAACAGAACCCCTTTTTTTTTTGCCGTTCTATTTTTTTTTGTTTTGCTGTTTTCTATCCGAAGAAGAGAAGAGGTCGAGCGCAGTAACGGCGTGGTGTTTTAGGTGCACCTCAACCCCCGCAAGGAGAACAGTTTATGTCGACCTGCAAGCCGTGCCTTGCCTTTCTCCCTTGGCTCCGGTGCCCGGCACTGCTGCCTGCTGGAAAACGCTACCCAAGGAGATGAAGCGCGTGGCGTCGGCTGCCAGGACGTGCAGCTGATGGCATAAAAAAGTTTTCCAGAGAGAGAGAGAGAGAGAGAGAGAGAGAGAGAAGCATGGGATGGGATGCATATGTATTGTTTAGAGGCTTGAAAAATTCTGCACAAAAAATAGAGCACATTGCGATATTTACAGTGAGCAAGAGGAGAGAGATGCAACTTATGGAGAAAGAGGCAAAAACGAGAAGAGAGAATTGAAATGCGGAGAGGAAGGCGGCGATGCAGAAGATGTGGAAGAAGAGGAAGCGGAAGTGGTGGAGGGAGTGGCGGTGGTGACAGAATAAGGCAACGTAGCCTGCTGAGAGGAGGAAGACAAAATGGGAGAATTGTTGTAAGGGCTTGTGAAGGAAATGGGTTGACAAGAAGAGGACAGGTGCGTGAAGAAAGAGGGCGGAGAAGAGGAGAAGCCGCTTAGAGGGGAACCTCCTGTTCCGAAAGGAAAAGGGGAAAAGCTCTCGGCCGTCAAGAAGTTGGATGGAGGAGACCCACCAGCCAAAAGCTGTCCATCCGAAGCAGAAGCAGATGAAGAAGAGGAGGGAGGAGGAGAAGATAAAGAACGACCGTTGGCAGTGTCAACCACGAAACGGTCGCTCTGAACGATTTCATCTTCCTCTTCGTTGATGCTTTGAAAGGTGGTAACAGCATCGCTTGAGGCGGATGATGAAGAGATAGCAGCGCCTTTACATGTACAAGAGTGACGCTCCGTTCTACAGACGGGACAATTGGATTCAATGATGAGATGAGAGAGCCGCTTTTCCTGTTTGCGGATTTCGCTCAAGATCTCATCAGAGAGAGTGAAATTGATGTCCTCAAAGCTGCACAGCGACCACAATGGATTGCCTGTTTGGTCATAGAACACTTGAAACGCGGAAGTGGCCTCGAATAAGTCTCCTAACTTTGTACGCCAGATCGTCCTCACCCTTTGTATAAGTTTGTTGGTGTTAGCTCAAAGAGACAACAGAGAAGAGAGAAAAGACGCATACCTGACGGTCATGGAAACAGAATCGTGGTGAGGCTGCAACAGGGGAGCAAGCAGCTCGGTAAAGTAATAACGAACGGGAATAGGAAGAAGCTCCAATCGTTTTGGCGTAAGTCCCACGAGTTCGCTCTGCAGGAAAAAAAAGGATAGGAAATAGAGTTACAAGAGGATAAGAAGAGGAAAAAAGAGAGAGTCGCTACTTGATCATATTGGAAAAGTTTACAGATGGGCTCATTGGCAACGAGAATGACACCAGTAGTGGGCGAAGGCGGCTGCATGATGGCATAGGGCTTCTGCAAGCCGCTCTGCTGTAGGAGAGGTATCATGGACTGAGCAGGCAGGCGAGAGGCAGAGGGCGACACCGGCACCGTAAATGCATCCAGCTGCATGTAGAGGCAAGGAGGCCGCAGAGAGGGACATGGATGAGAGGAAGTATAGAGTATTCTGGCTCTAACGTTGTTATCTTCTCCTCCACTTCCTGCGCTTTGTTTTCTGCGTACAGAAATGGAAGCTGTGTAACGATAGGTCTCTTCCTCGTCATTTTGGTGACGATGATGATGGTGATGAGGATGATGGCAATCAGCATCTTCAAAGGAGGAGGAAGGAGAGGAGGATGAAGAAGAAGGGAAGGAAGGATAAGGAGGATGTCCTGATGGTGAGGAAGAACGCATGGAAGGACCAACATCTTCTTGAGGAAACCGAAAGGAACGTTTGTTGCTACTGAAGCTGTCGGATGCGTACGTATTGGTGGTATTATTGCTGGAATTGTTATTTTGTTGCTGAGCTTGAATAAATTGGAGGAGAAGGCCTTGCATTTTACTCATCTCCTCCTTCAGCTTTCTATTTTCACGCATGATTTCTTCGTTGTTTTCCTTACACATACGAGTTAGTGCATTGAAGGAGAAACAGTCCCAACAACGAAAAAAAAAAAGAACACATCGCCATGTGAAGGAGAAGCTACCTTGATAAGTTCCTTGAATTCCCTTAATAGTTCCTCTTTCTCAGTTTTAAAAGACGGAGCCACTAACGTAGAAGACTCGCCACCTGAATAAAACAAATGCAGAAGAAAAGAATGTTAAGAAAGCGGGCAATGAAGAGAAGAGAAGAGAAGAGAAGATGAAGAGAAGAGAAGAGGAGAAGAGGAAGAGGAGAGGAGAGGAGAGGAGAGAGAGAGAGAAAAAAAAAAAAAAAAAAAAAAAAAAAAGAAAGAGGAGATGAAGGAGAGAGAGAGAGAGAGAAGGAGAAAGAGAGGAGAAGAGAGAGAGAGAGAGAGAGAGAGAGGAGAGGAGGGAGGAGAGACCTTCTACAGAAGCACTTGTCGTTTCAGTTCTTCTTCGCTTGTGGGAGGTGGAGGCTTTGCTTTTTGAAGCTCTGCCAGTAGGTGACGTTTGTCGGGAGGAAGAACTCTGTTCGGCAGCAAAGCTGTTGAGTTTACTGTTTGGATCTTTTATTGGCTTACGCCCACGTTTCTTTGTACAAAGGAAAGAGAGCTCCGTAATTAGCACAAGAACGAAGGGGAAGTCCTCAAAACAAACCTTTAGCTCCGCATCCCTGCACGAGTCGGTCTTTCCGATTGTAATACAACGCCGACACGGCCGTCCTGTGTCACCCCCACACCACAAAGATCAGAAAACTAATAAACAACGGGGCAAAAAAACAACTTCCACCACAACAAGAACACCGCACAAAGATCAATAGGGGCACCAACACAAGTACCATTGTCACATGCTGAATGAGACTTTTGGCAGTTGGAACAGGCTCGTTTGACGGCTTTGCGGTTGAGGCCACCGCTGCCCTCACCTCCGCTCCCACCAGAGCCCTCCCCTCCTCTTCCCTCCCCTTCTCCCCCGCCGTGCCGAGACTGGGGATGATGAAGAGCATGGTAGTGGTGGTTGTCGCCCATAGTGGAAGTTCCTGCCGCCAGGCTATAGTCCACTTGATGATGAGGAGGGAAGAGGGGATGTGAGTGAGGGTGACGGCGAGCAAAGGGATCCCCTTGGTGTTGGCTGAGAGCAGCCGCTGCAGCGTAGTCCTCCTCCGCCGTCAACATGGGATAGGAAGAAGGGGAGGAGGAGGAGATGGGCGAATCCTCTTTCTCTCCTTTGACGGGGTGCAACCAAGGATTGTGTGTGTTGGCAGTGGCGGTGGTGGGCAGATAAGGGGAAGAAGCAGAGGAGGAGGTGGGAGAAGGGGTAGCAGAAGAGGAGGGCACACAAACAACGCTTCCAAAGCTTCGCCAGCCACGTGAGGGCTGCGGCTGCTGCGGATCCTTTTGTTGGGCGTTGAGAGGGGTGGTGGAGCCGTTATGAGGGGGGGAAGTCGGAAGGCTGCAACTGCTGGGCAGCGCATCACCACTGACGCCAGCAGTAGTGCCACTGCCCTCTCTCTCCTCGTTGGTGTTCATCTCCGTCCGTGTGCCGTGCTGGGGTTTCAAAAGATCCACAAATCCCTCTACTCTTTTTGTCCTCCACTTTTTTTTTCCAACAACAACACAAAATAAAAACTTGGTCACAACCACTACAAAAAAACAAGCACCACCAAGTGTTTCAGCAAGAGAGAGGGAGGGGCAGAGCTTGCTCTTTCCTCTCTCTTTTCCTTTCTTTCTCTCTCGCCCTTTTGCGCCCTCAACAACGTCCACTTGCGGTTTGGTTTGAGAACACACCCATTAGAGTCCGCAAATGAAAATAATTATCGTGGATTATTGCTACCTTATTAAAAATGTTGCGCGTGAAGTCACCGGCGGGTATTTCGTTGCCCCGCGATTATCGAAACATTTTCGATAGGAAGCCGTATGGGACCCGACAAGAGCGCCCTTCTTCCGCACTATGTTCTCCTTCCTCACACTCGATCGTTGGACAAAATTCGTACTCATATTGTCTCCACAACATGTGTGGAGAGTTTTCCCGCCATTTTTTTATCAAAGGAAGCAGCAAAGAGGCAGCAGCGCCTTTCTTTCTTCTTTTTGTAAAAAAGCATTGGAGCCGTTGCCGCCTACCTCGTCGCGTACCCTTTGCGTAGAGAGAGACTGAGTGTGTGTGCGGTTGGAGATTCGATTTTGAAAAAACAGGAGCAGCAGGAAGGAACCAGAACCACAACACAGAAGAGGATGTCAACGAGGGCCACCAGCACCACGAACAAACCAAAAAGGCTTGCCAAGAGGAGAAACCGGCCTCTTCAAAGTAATACCGCTTCTTCCACGACAAAAGTTTCGCCGCCACTGCCAAAGGAAGGAGTGAACAAGGAAAACCAAAAAGAACAAAGCAGCGGCTTGGCCAAGCCCGGAAAAACACACAACAAAACCACTGCCACCACTACCTCAACAAAACAAACAAAAACGACAGCGATTCCCTCGCGGACACAACAGGCGGCTCCTCCTCTTTCGCTTAAGAGCCAACCTCGAGGCGCCCACGCTGCTTCTCGCAAGGTCATCGAACTCCTTAGCAGCAGCAGTTCTTCCGAGGAAGAGAGAGGCATCAGCGATGACACTGACTTTGACTCTGACTCGGGCTCGGACTCTGAAACTGGGAGAATGGATATGAACTCCTCTACTTCTGCTGCAAAGAAACACGTGAAAGAAGAGGAGGAGGAAGAAGACCCCGAGGTCGAAGCTCTCAACAAACAGTTTGCCAAGATGAAGAGCCCAAGCGACCATGTCTCTTCTTCTGTTAAAAGTCAAGGTCGTCCTCCTGCTGTTCCTGTTGTTGCGGCTGCCTCTAAGCAGACAACCACGATAACAGCAGCCATGAAACCTAAGCCAAATCCGGTTGCTCTCTTTGCCAACAAAGCTTCTACTCCTCCAACTCCTTCCACTTCTTCCACTTCTTCTTCGATGCAGCAACATCCAACGAGTGTTTCGCATACAGCTGCAGTGATACCCATCTTTGCGGCAACAACAAACCCAAAAAATATTCCTCGAATGAGTGCTGCTGAGATCAAAGCTGCCGTTCGTGCCCAAAACATGGCTCAGCTCCAACAACAGCAACAAAAACAACAACCAAAGCAACAATCCGAACTTTCTCTTCCTTCTGCTCATTTTTCTTCTGGTTCTGGTTCTGCTTCTTCTGCCTCTTCTTTCTCAGTGATACCTTCAACAGGTGTTAGTGACTCTTTAGATTCCACTGATGAGTTAGAAAAAGTTTTTGAAAGACTTCAGCTTTCGACGACGACCACTTTCTTAGAGAAGAAGAAAATGCAGACTGCGAAGAAGTCGTCTTCTGAAGAGGAGGAAAATGGTGATACGGAGGGAGAAGATGGAGAAGTTGAAGACGAGAATGAGGAAGACGATGCTCGCTTGCAGCCGCCTAGATTGAAGGTTACGCTTCTTCCACACCAAAGGGATGCCTTGAAGTGGTTCCTTGGAAATGAAGCGCCTGAGAGCAAAGTGAAGGGTGGCATTCTCGCCGATGACATGGGTCTTGGTAAAACGGTTTGTTTCTTCTTCCTGCTTTCTTCGTATTTCTACTCACAAAAACGTTGTGCTCAGGTCCAAATGATCTCGCTGATGCTGGCTAACCAACCCACTGACAACGTGCCAGAAGATCAGCGAGGCACACTTGTAGTTTGCACCGTCTCCACTCTGAACCAATGGTACTCTGAGTTGCAGGAACGAGTCAGGAAGGGCACCTTCAATGTTAGCATCTATCACGGCTCTTCCAAGAAGCGACTGCAAGCGAGTCTGGAGGAATATGATGTTGTGTTGACCACTTATGGCACTCTTGCCGCTGAGTACGTTCCTTCTCCCGATGAAAAGAGCAAGAAGAAAACGGCCGCAAAGAAAACGACGACGACAAGAAGACGAAAGAAGGCCTCTCCCTTGTACAATATGTGTTGGTGGAGAGTGATTCTGGACGAGGCACATGCCATCAAGAATAAGGACTCAAAGACAGCCAAAGCTACCTTTGCTCTGAGTGCTCGAAGCAGATGGTGCTTGACTGGAACTCCCATTCAGAACAGTTTGGATGATCTCTGGAGGTTTGTTGACAATGAGATCTTGCGTCTTCTCTCCGCTTTTCGCTTTTTCTTTTCTCTTTCTTTATCTTCCTCTTACGTGTATTTTGTTGATGACTTATTTCTTAACTTCACTGCAATACAGTTTGCTCCATTTTCTGCATTTGCCTGATTTTGAGACGAAAGACTGGTGGAACCAGTACATCCTCAGAGCAGTAAAGAGCAATTTTAAGCCTACACAGGATCGTGGCTTTCTCCGTCTGCAAACCATCCTGAAACCTCTTCTGCTTCGACGAGTGAAGGACCAAACCTATCGTGGCAAACCGATCCTCGATCTTCCTCCCGTCACTCATCATGTTCAGCTTTCTGAGTTTGAAGCGGAAGAAAAGATATTCTATGACGGCATTTGGGAGGTTAGTTATTAGTTTTTTTTTTGTTTAGTTTTTGTTGTTTTGTTTAGTTTTTGTTTTTGTTTTTTAATTCTTTCGCTTTTGCTAACTTTGTTGCTTTCTCTTTTTCATTGCAGAAAGCAAAATTGTCGTTCAAAAATTTGATGCGTGGCGATGCCGAGATGACTTACATGCAAGTTTTAGAATGGTTGCTTCGTCTGCGTCAGGTGGGTCCTTCTTTCTGCTTACTTCTTCCGTCGTATTCTTTCCATTATTGACACTACAAAACAAACAAAAGGCTTGCGACCATCCATACTTGGTACTGAAAGGTCAAGCCGGACAAATCGGTTCATCTTCTTCTCTCACAGGAAACCTCAACGACGATGACGACGGCGATAAAGTTGCATTCAAGGAAATGGATGAATACGAGTTTCTCAACAAAGAGTATAAAACTGCTTTGCGCATATTTAATGGTATGGCAAGAAAGAAACAACGACAACCAAAAGATCACGATGACTCTTCTTTTGTTGGGTCGTTGGAATCGATGAATGAGCCGCGTACTCCAACGAAGAACACGCAACTGAAGCTGAGAGATGTTGTGCTCTCTCCTTCAAAAAAGAACCCAGAAGCTTCTCTGCACAACATTTGTTCGCTTTGTCAAAACGCTTTGGAAGAGGATGCTGTTTGTGCTCCTTGTCGGTATGTCGCTTCGACTCTTTTCTTTTCTTTTCTTTATGGCAGCGCTAAACTCCTGTTATATTATTTCATCTCTTCTCCCTTCCTCTTCTGCTTGCTTTCCTTCCATTGAACAGTCACCAATTTTGTAAAGAGGTCTCTTTCTCTCTCTCTCTCTCTCTCTCTCTCTCTGTCTCCGCTTCCTTTTCTGAAACTTTCCTTCTCTGTTTTCTTGCTTAAACATAGTGTATGGATGAGTGGTTAGAGCAGAATAACTCGTGTCCAGTGTGTAAGATCTCTCTTAAATCTGCTCAGCTGTCTTCTGCTGGAAATATGCATTGTTCTCCCATTCCTAAGGGCCGACCTAGCTTGTACTTTTCTCTCTTTTGGTTCTCTTCTTTGTTAATGTTGCTCATGTTTTTCTGGTGTAAAAGCGGAGGAGCATCAACGCCGATGGCAAGCACGAAGATCAAAGCACTCATCGCAGAGTTGGTAAGGTTGAGGCCAACGGGAGAGAAGAGCATCATCTTTTCTCAGTTTACTTCGTACTTGGACTTGGTAGAAGTGTTTTTGGCGAAACACGGCTTTAAATGGACTCGCCTTGATGGAACCATGACCCAAGTTCGTTCCTTGTTCTTCTTCGTCTCCCTCTTCTTCTCTCTAACATTCAACAAACAAAAGGAACAACGGGCAGACGCAATCCAAACGTTCAAAACAAAGCAGGACGTGAACATATTTGTGGTGAGCTTGAAGGCAGGTGGCACTGGCCTCAATCTTACTGTAGCCTCTCGAGTCTTCTTGTTGGATCCCTGGTGGAATCCTTGCATTGACCAGCAAGGTTAGTCTTTCATTCTTGCTGTAAACGTGTTGGTATCTAACAAAACAAAAACAACAAACAGCGATAGACAGAGCACACAGATTGGGCCAAAAGAGACCAGTCGTTGTCACTCGCTTCCTGATGAAGAACTCCATTGAGGAGAGAATAATGGAACTGCAGGAAAAGAAAAAGGCATTGGCGCAAGGCGCACTCTGCCCAGAGAAGAGGGAGAGCGTCTCCCGACTTACCATCAAAGACTTGAAGCTGCTCTTCCGCGACTTTTAAGAAAACCGTCATGCGATGAGTTTTTCTTATCTTGAGGGATGCAGAAAGGAAAGAAAGAAAGAAAGGAAGGAAGGAAAGATGGTTTGGAGTTGTCTTTCTTTTCTCTCTTGTTTTCTTTCTTTCTTTCTTTTCTTATCCTGTTCAATTTTCTTTCCATTCTATTTATGTATACTGAACATTACCATCCATCAGTCCTCTTCCTTCTCTTTCTCTCTCTCTCTCTCTCTCTCTCTCATGTTGTTACTATTGCTGAAAGGCAGCAAATTTGGCAGCAAAGTTCGCTTTGGACTTGGCCTTCTCCTCTGCAGCCAGCCTCTCCCTCTCTCTCTCCGCCTGGGCCTCCTTCTCCCTCCTCCTCTCTTCCCTCCTTTGGGCCGCCTCCGCCTTGACCTCCGCCTCGAGCTCCTCCTTGGTCTTGCCGCGCACCTGGGCCATCTGCTCCTCAAAATGCTTGGCCTTGCCGGCCAGGCTCGTTTGGTAGATGCGGCCAAAGAGGGTTAGCGCTGGAGCTTCTTTGCCTGCTTCTTTCTTTGGGTGAAGCACCTTTTTTTTTCAAACCAGTGTGAGAAAGAAAATGAGAGGAAGAGAGCGAGAGAAAAGAGTTCAGTACTCTCAAAAAGTCGTGGAAACTGATGGAACCGCTGTTGGAGGTGTCGACCTCGGCGATCATGTCCTTGAGCTGCAGGTGGGTTTTGGGTTGGCCCAGCTTCTCCATCATGCCTTTCACCTCCTCAAAGTCCAAGCTGCCATCTTGGTTGAGGTCGAAGCGACGAAAGTTGCTCTTCAGCTCCTCGACCTTGCTGCGAAGGTAGAACTCGGGGAACTCGGCTTTTATTTCCTCAAAGGACGACGCCAGGGTCAACATCTTCTTTGCTCTCTCTTTCTCTTTTCGTTTTAATTTTTGTTTTTCTGAACGAACGTTACATTTTCGTCGACAATATTTTTTGCATTCCCGTCATTTTTTCAATGACTTAAATTCTTTACATTTTGAATGACGTGGCATTGAAGTTTGCAACTGCACCTTTTGTGTTGAAGCGCTGCACAATATTGGGGTTTCGCAGAAGAAAAAAAGAGAGAAAAACAGGGCACACACAAGAAAGAAAGCAGCCAAGATGATGAACGCAATGAGAGGTTTGCTTGCTCAACAGATGGGAGGAGACCCTGGCTTCATGGACACCGACATGGACCTGGAGGACACCCTCGCCATCATTCAAGCCATGGAGGGAAGCGACGAGGGAGGACCCAAGATCAAAGTCATTGACGCTGATTTTTTCAATGGTTAGGCTCCACCTCTCTCGTTTAACTCTTCGCCTTTCCCTTCTTTCCTCTTTTTTTTTTCTTGCTTAACCATTTTCTTGGGTTAAAAAACAGACTTTGAGGATGACTTTGACGATGATGACCTCGAATGATTGAAGCAGACCTTACGTACGGAGAGAGCAGCGGTGACAGGCCACCTCCAAGTGAAAAGTGGAAAGAAGAAAGCCCAAAGGCCAAAACAAATGACTTTCGCTGATTTTGTGTACAAAAAAACCGTACTTTCTTCTTCCTTCACTTTTCTTTTTCGGTTTTATTTTTTGTCTTCAAGGGTATGGTGTGATGTGGATGATGTTCATCATCCCATAAGTTTGTAGCAGAGGAAAGCAGCCACCAACAAAACCAGCACCATAACCACAGCCACCACCACTAGATTGAGAATCAACAATCCGATCAGCCCAATAGAAAAAAAAAAAGGAGGAAGGAGGAGCCGCGACGTTACCAATGCCATAGATCCTTGGGAAGTGTTTAGCAACGCAGAGAAGGTCGGCGGCGAATCCTTTCTTGTATGGTGTTGCTTGCTTTACTTTGGCTTCTTTCAATGCTTCCTCTTTATTGTTGAAGTGAGAAGAGAGAGAGAGAGAGAGAGAGAGAGAGAGAGAGAGAGAGAGAACTTACCGAACAGTTTTGTGGTGGAATGCTGATTGAGGACGCTGTGTAGGGCTTTGAGGGAGGCATCCCATAGACCGGATGCCAACTCCTCGTTGTAGGTGCGAGGATGTGACTCTCGTTCTTTCTTATACTCAAAGTACTTGCCTCCTTTTTGAAGCGAGAAGAGAACAGAAGGTCAGAAAGAGAATCGAGAGAAAAGAATGCAAGTTTTTCAGAAAGAACGAAGATGAGAAAGAAGCGAGGAGAAGGAGAACATACCAATCCCTTGTAGTTGCTCCGCAATGGCAACATGTACGACGGTCTCAGCCGCTAAGCAGAGAGAGCAAGAGAGAAGAAAACAAGAATGAGGAAGAGGAAGAACCCATCAAGAGAAGAAGAGAACCTTGGGTAGGGGAACAGCCGATGAGACGCATCGCCAGTTTCGTTATCGTTTGAAAGTAAATATCTCTCACTATATCCGTTGGCACAATCCTATATGCGTCATCATGTTATAAGGGGCAGTGACGAACGAGAGAGAGAGAGAGAGAGAGAGAGAGAACGAAACCCAGGACAAAGGGCGTTGGCTGTAATGCCAAGATGAGCAAACCGACGGTTGAACTCGTAACAAAACAGGATGAGAGCAAACTTGGAGTGTTTGTAGGCTTTATCGTTGCTGTAGTGTTTTTCTAAGTTCAGGTCGTCCAGTCCGAACGACCCTTTGGCAGTTGTTAGAAGCGAGAGACAAAGAGAAGAGAAGAGGAGAGAGAGAGAGAACAAGAGCAGACAAGAAGGAAGAAGAGAGTAATACAGTACAGCAAAGAAGATGAGTGCATGAAGAGACGACGACCACCCGCGAGGGTGCAGCTCTCTTCAAGGAAGACATCAACAGCAATGTCAACAAAAAATGTCCCAAATAGTTCACGCCAAAACACCTGCATACGTTTTGTGTAAGAAAGAGCAAAGCGAAGAAGGAAGGAAGAAGAACAACAAGAAGAAAGAAGAATAGGAAGAAACCTTTCAAAGCCATCTTTGGTTTCAGTGCGAGAAGTTGGAAATACTGGCATCACACCTGCATTCAAAATGAGGCAATGCAACGCAATGTTTCTTTCCTCAAACTCGGCAGCAAAGCTGAACAGCAATAGAAGAGAAGAAATAGAAGAAGGATACAAAAAGATCACGGGAAAAAGAACAAAAACGAGAAGCAAACATAATGAGTTCAGCATTACCAGGATATTCACACACAGGGCGTACTCTTGAATGGACTGAAGAGAATCAAGGTCCAATATCATAGACTCGATGTTTGCTGTTTCTCCGACCTCATTTTTAATCCGTTCCACGGCTTCCGCTCCTCTTTGAGGCGAGCGACATGCTGTTCAAAAAAAACAGCCAACACAGTTACTTTAGCAGCTGCTCCTATAGGACGTATTTAGTGTTACCGAGAGGTACCAACCTAGTATAACATGAGCATTCCTTCGGGCCAAATCCAGGGCGGTGTGAAATCCGATGCCAGCATTCCCGCCCGTGATCAGGAAGGTCCGGTTATCCCGCACCTCACCCCCGTTCTTCTCCATCATCAGCTCTTTCTTTGTGCGCGCGTCTTTCTTTATTAAAAACCATTGTAACTCAAAACTCCTATTAAAACTATCCTTACATGGAGAATAGTCAGCACCGTGACGTCAGTTTCAATAGATTGAAATGGTAATCGATCATACTTTATTCTGTATTAGGAAGTTATCGGCGATCACAAAGAGAAAAGAAGTAGCAAAGAAGTAGCGGTTGGGGGAGGGAGCGTAGCATGAGCCACCGAAGCAACAAGGGCCTGCAGATATTGGGAGCCATTGTCATCCCGCTCGCCACGGGCGTGTTTCTGATGAACTATGCAGTGGCGGATCCCGATGAAATGATTGTACGAGCCTCTGCCTCTTTTTTTTTTTTCGCTCTCTGGCTATGCATCTCTCCTTCCGTTGCTCTCCTTTTCTCTCTCCTCTTCTTCTATCCACTCTCACTCTCACTCACTCTTGTTTGGTGTGTTTCGTGTAGAAACGGATGGGCAAGACAGAGAAAGACTTGAAGCCCATCAGAGAAGCCAGCGCCCTGTTCGTCAACTCCCTGCTGGAGGACGCCAGAAAAGAGCACGAAAGGAAGTGGGGCAAGAAGAAGAACGAGCCCGAGACCCCAGCGCCAAAGAAAGACAACCAACACTGAATGAGCTTCTAACCACCCAGCTTGAAAAGCAAGCAAGCAAACAAACAATTCAAATGTACAGTGTGAAGTATTGCCCACGTTAGCCTGTTTGTTGTGTCCACTCTCTGTTGTTCAAAACTGTTTTCATACATAAACCCTTCCATCCATCTCTTTCATTCCTTTCCTCTTTCCTTCCTCTCCTTCTCCGTTTGCTTCTCCCCAACGTAGCCCATCGCTTTGCTCTCCTTCTCCTTCCCCTCCTCCGCAGACAAAGGAACGCGCCACCGCTCGTCCACCCTCTCGCAAGGGAAGAGCGGCTTGCCCAGCTGCCTGTTGACATCGTTGTGCGCCCGGCACATCCACTGGCTGAGGGCCTGCCGGCTCTCCACCTGCGGGGGCATCTTTTGCATGATGCGCTGCAGGTCCTCCGCGCAGATCCTGCAGGGGTAGAGCTTGGATAGGGAGCGCAGCAGCTCGCGCACCGCCGCCTGCTGCTCCGGGGTGGGGCGGTCGGGGTAGTAGGCGGCCGTGGTGTGCAAGAGCGTCCAGCCGGCGCGGCCGAGATCGACCACGTCGGGAGGGTCCTCCATCTCCCAAAACTCCAGCTGGGTGTCCACCTCTTCGGGTTGGTCCTGTTCGTAGTCCCTCTGCCTTTGCTCTGCTTTAACAGAACCTTTCGTAAACATATTAACCACAGGAGAGAGAGAGAGAGAGAACTAACTTGGTTGGTTTTCGTGAGGTTCAGTTGAAGAGCGCGGGGCTGCTGGTTTTTGGTTGCGTGCCAGCTGGCGTTGTAACAGCCTCTTCTGGTTGTGGCGCACCTTGCAGACGCCTTCCGTGCATTTGGGCTCACTGGAGAGCAGCGTGTCCTCCAGCTCAGCTTCCTCTTCCTCGCCCCCAAAGAGAGCCTTCCAACCGGACATGTTCAACGCTGTAACTCACTCAGTGGCACGGCGCAACCGACTTTCGTTATTCTTTGTGGCTCTATTCTTCGTCGGAGATTTTCGAGGAAAAAAATTGTGCTTTCTGATTAAATTAGGCAAAAAAACTGTTGCATCCAGTGGGATTCGAACCCACGCGAGGATAACCTCAGTAGAACTTGAGTCTACCGCCTTAGACCGCTCGGCCATAGATGCGCTGATGAAATAAAGGGTGGGATCTTGCCTTATGGTAATAATTCTCTGTTGGGTTTTTTTTGTTCTTTCCAAGAACTGTGGACCGGCTTGTGTCGTGTGCGATACAAACATGAGGCGCTTGGGTGGTGGTGTTCCCTGCGCTACTGTGGGTGGAAGAGCTTCTTCCGCTGCGTTCCTGCGCAAATGTGGTGATGTTGGGTGCAGCTCTTCCTTTGCTTATGGAGGTCATCACGGAGGTCTTCGGCCACTGCATCACGTTAGAAAGTTTGTGTTACGCTCTCAATCATCTCATTTCATCCAAGTTTTTTTTTCCCCTCAAGTGCTTTGTCTCTAACGGTGTTCTTTTTATTTTTCTTTCTTTTCTTTTTTTTTTTCAGCACGCGCATGTTATGTACGAACAGCTCAAACCAACGCGCCAACAACAGGCTGAGCGCTTTTGAGTATTGGAAGACCTACGCAGCTGCTGCTGTACGTTCTATCACCTATTGTGCTCTCTACACCACTCTATTCGCTCTCCTTTCTTCGCCCTACTTCATGCTCTCTGCTCTCTGCCCTCTCTGCTTTCCGCTCTCTGCGCCCTCCTCTCTCGTTCCTTCTCTCAGCTCGCTTGCGAGTCTTTTTCTCATCTTTCTTCATTGCGAAAGGCCACAGGGATTGTTTCTGGAGGATTGTTGTTGCATTTCACGCAAGGAAATAAAGAAGACTCCTCCGAAAGCGACAACCAGCACAAGCGTGCAGTGGTTTCCTCACCTCCTGCTCTCCCCGATGTTTCTACGAACATAACAGACGACAAACATGAAGGAAGCAGCAAGAAAATGGAAACCGAGGAATCAGTAACCCAAACGACTGCGGCTGAGGAGAAAGAGACAAGCGAAGCTGCTGATTCAACTGCTACTGCTGCTGCAACTCAGAAAGAACAGCAGGAACAGCAAAACGATGGCAACTCTAAAGAAGAAGAACCACAACAATATCTCTTTGCCTTCACCAAAGAAGTAAACACTTTCTTCTCCCTTCCTCACTATCTTATGCTGATGAAACATGTTTCTTTTTGTGTTGTTAGGACGTTCCACCGGAGCTTATGGAAATGCTGCAAGGGCAAGGCGTTAATCCTCTAATTCTCCCTCCCAACAAAAGCGTGGAGTTACTTTCAGCATCAGATGCTTCACCAGTGGCAACCAAGCTCGTCTTCTATTTGGAAGACATGAACACGCATGAGCTGCGTCGCTTTGCGTTTCCTTCAGACCGTGAAGTTACTGCAGAATCGCTCCTGCATTTCATAGACGAAGCGAAAAACGGTCGAGTGGTAATCTCTCTTTCTTTCTCTCTCGCTCTCTCTCGCTCTCTCGCTTTCTTAGCATCCTTCATGAGCAGGAGTCATGTGTAATGTCCGAAGTGATTTCAAGTCCCAACACTTCAGCAAGTGCATTGATGAAAAAAGGACCTCCAGTCTTACAGCTCACCGCAAAACAGCTTAATACTTATTTGCGCAACAGAGAGCAACAAATAAAGAAGGCATTGGAGCATCAGCCTCCGACTGACGACTCTCTCGATAACTCTTCGTCATCTGCTGAAGATGAAATACTCCTGCCGAAGCAACTGCAGCAACCAGACAAAGACGTGGTGGTGTTGGTAGGCGAGGCGACAGCTCAGCGATGGGCCAAAGAATTGTTGTCTTTGTTTGGAAATGATCTCGTCGTAGCTTGTATTAATCCGGTTTTGAACTCTTTGAACGCTTCTTACTTTAGCGAGAGCAACGTGGAAAACTTCAAGCTCTTTCTTTCGCCGGCTAGTTTGAAGGCCACAAATCGGCTAACGGATCAGGCTGCTCTCAATGGACTGTATCACAAACGAGACGGAGTGTTTGACTTTGTGGAGTTTATTTGTTCCAACAGGTACTCTTCTCCTTTCTCTCTCTTCTCTGTCGTTCTTTTTTTTTTCTATTTACACATCAACAAAGTACTAACCTGCTGTGTTTTATATAATGGCACAGGCCGCCGACAGAGGCTAATGTAAACAGAGCACATACTGCTCGACTTATCAAAGAGATCAGTACAGCTATCAATCGGTTGACTGCTTTATCTGGTTTGTATCGCTTCTTTCTCACTTGTTTGTTGTTGTTGTCTTAATTTTGTATTGCTGTTACATATAAAAATAGGTGGTGTAGAAAATACGCTCAACATTCTTTTCAAGGAACAGCTCTATGAACCAGGAATGAACAATTTTGTACAGGTTTTCAAAGAGTCTTTGCGAAATATTGAAGGTATGGAAACTCTTAACCTTTGTATTTTGTTCTTCTTGTCCATGGTTCTTTCTTCGTAACTTTCTTTACGGTCTGACGCTAACTCTTGCTATCCAGACTTCATGCTGGAGAACATCCCTTTTCTGGAAACCCAAGAAGAATTAGATAACTATTTCCAGGAGCAAGAAAGTAAAGGCAACACCCAAGCTACTATTCTATTTGTGACTGAAGCAGAGTGCCTTGCCTGCCCTGCATGGTACCACCGAGTAAATCTCTTTGCAAAGAACAAGCCCGACACAACCTTCATCCGATGCCCTTCTAAGGTTTTTCTTTTCGTCTTACCTGTTTATTCCCTCTTCTCTTCCCCAGTCTTGTGCTCTCTATTCTGTCTGCCTTCTTTCTTCTCTGCTTCCTTTCTGTTCTCTCTTCACTCTCTTATTTATCTCTTTTCGTTCTCTCTTTTTCGCTCGCATCTATTTTCTTTTGCTTTGCCCAAAAACAAAAGTTGTTTGAGAGCAAAGGGCCACTGCCAGGCCTGCCTGCCTTCTTTGCCTACAACTGGGAGAGTAAGACCTTCCGCATGCTCTCCCAGGAGGAAGAGCTGGAGCTGCTCACCTACATCGGGCGTCCTCAAGCTCCTGCCACCACTACCACCAATGCGCCTTCGCCACAGCCTCACCCGGCAGAGAAAGACGAAGAAGAAGCAGAAGAAGATAAAGAAGAGCAGAAGAAGAAAGAATAAAAAGGATTTTTAAATTAATTTAAAAAAATTGTGGTGTCGACAACAAATAATCAATGCCTTCCAAATTTTTCCAAAAATTTCCAAGAAAAAAAAAAGAGTAGCAAGCCCCAAAGGGAGATGGTGGTGGTAAGCTGTGTTGAGTGACTTGCTGCCAGGAGGGCCTACAAGTGGAAGAGGTTCCGCTCTGTTGTTTTTGTTGTTGTTGTGTATTTTTTTTTTGTAAATGAGCAAACGGACGCTTTCTGGGACGTATGTTCCGGCCAACCCCGAACCCCCCAAACGGCTGTGTACGCCAACAAGCACGTAGTTCCCGCTACATTTTTTTTTTGTTTAGCAAGTTCTTGATGCCGGACAACTGCTAATCCTTTCTTATTCTGCTCTCTTCCGCGTAACACACACACTACCTCTTCCCCCTCTTCCTTTCTCTCTTCAAACCAACAACAACAAAACAAAAAGGTCCTGGTGAAGTTATATTGTACAAAATCCCACCGGCAGAACACACGCTGTTTGTGTGCCGGCTGCACCCTGACACCACCGAGGAGGAGCTGGAGGAGGCCTTCTCTCCCTTTGGCCTTCTCTATGAAGTGCGGTGCTACATGAGAGATGGAGATGGTGGCGGTGAAAGCTCGCAAGCGTCCCAGGCAACGCCTGGCCCGTCAGCCTCCCAGGAGCCCAGCCCCACACTCTGTACGTGTTTTTTTAGTGGCTTGTTGTTGTTGTTGTTGTTGTTCTTGTTCTTCTTCTTCTCCTTGTTCTTCTTCTTCTTCTTCTTCTCCTTGTTCTTCTTGTTCTTCTTGTTCTTCTTGTTCTTCTTGTTCTTCTTCTTCTCCTTGTTCTTCTTGTTCTTCTTGTTCTTCTTGTTCTTCTTGTTCTTCTTGTTCTTGTTCTTCTTCTTCTTGTTCTTCTTCTTCTTCTTCTTCTTCTTCTTCTTCTTCTTCTTCTTCTTGTATCATTCTTCTGGCGCTTAACTGACAATTGTGTACTCTTTGAAGTAAACAAGTTTGCGTTTGTAAGATTCTATTCCTACTTTTCTGCGCTGACCGCCAAACAAGATGTCAACGATCGCAAGTTTCATGGTGCTCGCTGCAAGGTTTTGCTTCAAACTAACGAACTGAAGAAGAGAGAGAAAAGGAGAGAGCATCAAAAGAGAGAGAGAGATGAGAACAACAGAAGAACGAGAAAGGGAGAGTGAAGAGTTGACTAACCTGTTGTCTATGCCATTAAATGCAGGTAACATTTTCAAAGCTGAAAGGAGAGGACAAATACGGAGGCAGCAACGCCTTGCCACTGACGATGCGGCGGAGCACCGAGCTCACTAACTATTACTTTGGCTATGACGGTTGGAGCAGCCGCTTAGTGGCGCTCGCTCCCGAGACTCCCGTTGCCTCTCTAGTTCCGGACCCCAAAACGCGCCTCTACAAGTGCGTGTACAAGTGCGTCATTCATCTTTCCTTTCACACGCAGGACCGACAGTTGGAGGCTTTAGGTTTGTTGCTGAACTTGACTTTCTTCCTTTCTTGTTGTTTCTTTCTTTCTTTCTTTCTTTTCATTGCAAAGCTGACACGAAGCTCCACCCAAAAAGGATTCGGAGAGGAGGAATCGGACAGCAAAGGGACGGCAATAGAGTACGCCAAGAAAAAAGCGGTCACGGAAGCCTACAAGAACGCCTTTGGCTCGTTGGCCTTGGTGGTGCTGCGTGGCGGGCGCGTTGCTCTCCACTTTCTGGATACCTCTGTGGACCTTTGGGATGCTCCTGTCCCTGGGGAGGCTCCTTCCTCCGCCGGTGCCGATGCTGCTGCTTTTGCTTCTGTATCTACCTCTTAGTTTGCTTTTGTTGATAAAAGAAAAAAAATGAGAAAATGAAAAAAAAAGAAAGAAAGAAATATAGAAAAGAAAAAAAGAAAAAGAAAAAGAAAAAAAAGGAAAAAATGAAAAATGAAAAAATATGAAAAAGAAAAGAAAAAAAGAAAAAAAGAAAAAGAAAAAAAAGAAAAAGAAATAGAAAAAAAGAAAAAGGAAAAGAAAAAACCAAACAACAGTCGACAAAAATTGACCTGGCAAAAATTATTATTACATAAATAAATAAATAAGGCAGCCGGAGAGAGAGACCAAACAAAAATACAGGCTCGAAGGAGATGGCTGCACTATTTCACATCTTCGCGGCGGGAGGTTTGGCCTGTAGGTTTTTTTTTTTTTTCAAACGGACCCATCCACCCACAATTGCACTCAAGTGACCGACCACTCACCTTTTTTTGTTTGGGATGTACCTTTTTTTCGTTTTTTTTAAACAAAAAAATAACAGGTGCGACGGAGCGAGTGCTACTTCTTCCGGTGGATGTAGTCAAGACAAGGCTTCAAGCCCAACCAGGGATAGCTTTCCATCAAGTCTTAACCTCTTTGGCCCACGAAAAGTTTGTTGTTTCTTTGCTTCTCACTTTTGCCTTCTTTTTACATCTAATGACCGAGACCAAAAAAAAGTTGGGGAGCAGGTTTCTTTCGCGGCCTTATCCCTGTTCTGATGACCGCTCCCATGAGGGTGGTGAAGCTGTTCGCGTTTCGTGTCGCTAGACAACTGTTGGAGAATGGGGACTCTTCTTCTTCCTCTTCGTCAACTCCCAGCCGAATGGAGCAAACGTTGAAGTTGGTGGTGGCAGGTTTGGGCGCTGCTGCTGTGGAGATCATCTTGAGTTTCCCGTTTGAGGTTCTGCGAGTGCGTTTGCAGGCTGCTGATGCCAATGTACACCGCTCTTTCTCTCGTCTCTCGTTCTCTCGTTCGCTTGTTTCTGTCTTTCTTTTCTTTTGCATTTATTTGTTTGTTTATGATGGTTATCTACTTGTTTTGCCAGCTCTCTACTTGGTCATGCCTCAAAGATATTTGTGTGAAAGAAGGAGCCAGTTCCTTGCTTCGCGGTAGATTGATTTTTCCTTTCTCCATTCTCTTGTCGCACCATTCTCTCTTCTACTTCTCCCTCCTCCCATTCCCGTTATTCCTTCTTCCTCCTTCCTCCTTCTCCTTCGCCCTTGTTTCAATATTCTTACTGTCTCATTTTTTGTTATTTCATAGGTATTGAAAGTTCATTATGGAGAGAAGTGGTGTGGAGTGGCGCTTACTTTGGCACAGGGCAGCTTTGCGAGAGTCTTGGTTGGAGAAATGACAAGACGTACTTTGGTATTGAGTTGAGCATGCTCAGCGGTGTGATTGCCGCCATCGTCACAACCCCATTCGATGTGGTTAAGACCAGAACGCAAATATCATCGTCTCCCTCTCCTTCTACCTTCCCTATGCTATTCCGTCTTGCCACGACAGAAGGGTACATTCACTTTCTCTCTTTGTCTTCTACAATTTCTCCTTTTTTTTGCTCTATTATTATTACTTTTAGCATTAACAGTGGTTGAATGAAACCACAACAGGACGTCAGTGCTATTCTCAGGAGCATTGCTGCGTGTGCTCAGGGCGGTGATTGGGGTGCCGGTGGGTGCTTATGTTTACACGGCCATAATTCAGTTGTTGACGCAGTACAGGATACGAACATAGTGCACTGCAGTGCATCCTAATTTAAGAGCTTGTGTCCCTTCCCTTTACTTTTACCACTTTGTTGAAAAATGCAGTTGGAAGAACAACGAAGCCCCATCCTAAGGTGTGTTCCCCCCTTGGTCTCCTCTCCACACTCAAAAAGGCGCCTGGAAGCCTCTCTCCATCTTGTGGTCTTCTTACCTTCGATGAACTTCGATCGAATTTTCATCAGCGCATCTATGGCCGAGCGGTCTAAGGCGGTAGACTCAAGTTCTACTGAGGTTATCCTCGCGTGGGTTCGAATCCCACTGGATGCAACAGTTTTTTTTTGGTTTTCCTTTTTTTTTCCATGATTTACAAAACCACAAACACAAACCACAACAACTTTTGCTTTAGCCTTGCTGCAATCATCCGTTCCTCATCAAAGGAGTGAAGGACAAGGAGACCGCCTCTTCCACCATCAAGGCTCCTAGCACCACCACCACGATAAACAGGCGGTCTCTAGAATTGTCCATTTGAACCTGCCCGCCGTATCACTTGTTTGCTTTTTGATCTGTACAAATTAGTTAATTCTTATGGCAAAAAATAAAACAGAAATAAAAATAAAAATGTGAAGGTAACCTGTTTCTTCCTCGCCGCCACTCGATGAGAAGGGATCATCCTCTGCGTCAGTGCAAAGTCTCCTTTGCTTTCCGTCTTGTCCTTTGCTTGCTTTTTGACGTTTTTCCTTGTAGGCATTCAGCACAAGACGTCGCCTTTTCTTTTTCTTGCTTTGCCGTGCTGCTATATCACCGTCCGATTCCTCGTCTTCATCAAAGTTTTCTTCAGTAAAGTCATCCTCAGAGCTAGACTGGTACTCAGAAGCAGAGTCCGCTGTTGAGTTTGCTTCTTCCTCAGAAGATGCTATAAAGTCAGAATCAGAATCTGTAGATGAGGTTGTGTCAGAATCTGAATCCAAAAGTATGGACGTCGCCCTGGTTGCTCGTCTTTCGTCTATAGGGGCAGTCGAAGAAGCAGTTGAGGTACGCGAGGCTGTGGGAGATGGCGCAGATGATGATGACGAAGAAGTGGGATAAGAATGAAAGGGGGATGAATAGGTGAATGCAGATGATGAACGTGGTGTTGTGGAAGTAGGCCGGCTGTTGCGGCCACGAGAAGGGTGAGGCCCACTTCTACTGCTGCGATTTGGCTGGTAGGGAGTGGAAGCAGTTACTGTTGCTGAAGAAGAAAAGGCAGATGGACGTGGCGTTGCGGAATAAGTCTGGTAGCCATAGCCATAGCCATAGGAAACGGTACTAGCATAAGGGACCCTACTTCCCCTGCTGTGCTGCATGAAAGGCCAGTGGGATGTGGGCGCAGAGTTGCCACTAGCAGCAGCTTGGTGCCAATGGGCGGGAAATGGGAGTGAGGAGGGTCCACTGGTGGCGGAATAGGTCCCTTGGTCGTCTTCTTCTCTTGTATCTTCGAGCGCAGTAAATTCTGCTGAATCATACCAGTATTCTAATGTTGCGCCCATTGGTTTGCTGCATACACCCCAGAGACAGTCACGATGTTCTACCAATTCTGCCACCCGCTCGCTTGATGCTTGACTGGAGAATATAGGTTGTCCAAAGATATTCCAAATGACGATCTTTCCATCCACTTGACCACTTAAAGGAAGGAAGGCAAAAAGGTGAGAAATAAAAGGAGAGAAAAGAAGAGTAACAAAAACCTTGCAAGCTGTCCTTTGAAGGTGGCCAAGGATATAATACATTTTCGATGCTTCAGGCTGGTGGCAAGGGTCCAATTCTCATTCCACACCTGCACCTTTGCCCCTGATCCTCCCACACACACATGACCATTCCACACCGTCATTGCATAGACCGCTTGGTTCGTGTTGATGGTGTGAAGGCAATAGCATGTATTCGTAAAACTGCGGTGTTCCCACACTTTCAGCCATGGATCTGCACCAGCAGTAACGAGATATGGGCCTCGTTGCACCATGCAGTATACTGGTTGACGATGGGATCCCTGGGGGAGAGAAAAACAATACTCCAGACCAACGCTAGCAGAGGGTGTTCGAAAAATGTGAACACTGCCCTTGGAGCCGCCGCAACACAGTAGTTCTTCGCTGCCCACTCGCCATGTCGTCAGACTCACCAGATTTTCTTTCGCTGTGGACTGGCCACAAAGTGTGAATATCGCAAAACGGCCGAGCTTAGAAACGGAGTATCTACTCGATGGTGCGGCGCTCCACAAAGTGACATACCCCGAACTTTCACCACTGACAAGCTGAAGGATTGGACCAACAACGCTACGTCAGTGCGCCAAATGGAAATGCAGCGAAAGAAAATCCACGCACCAGGTTTTTCCAAACATGCAGGCAGCAGTAGGTGGAGGCCTCCGAGACACTACCGCTTGCATCATGAGCTAGTTCCCTTCTGGCTGAACGCCACTGCCATAAGCAGGCTCGATGGGAAATCCTGCTAAAACTGTTGCCATTGCTAATGGTGCCTGTGCCCCACAGACGCTCTCGCCACACCACCACGCCTCTTGTCATCTGCATGAAGCATTGGAGCGAAGAGGTAGTTAGCTTCTCAAACGAACAAAGAAGAGGAGCTTACCAAAAGTGAACTGCTTGTATCTACTTTCTTTTCCAACGACCATGGCGGCAGCCGCACGCACGCCGAGGAATCGCCCCAAAAGGACGGTTCGGTCAGTACCCAGTTCCTCCATGTCAAACAGACGGATACTGTACAAACCAGGTTCTGCCACGTTAGGTACAAGGAAAGAAACACTTGCAGAATACAGAAAGAAGAGAAAATAACAAAAAGCAAAAGAAGCAGATGAAGAAAAGCACAACGGAATACGAACATATGGGACGCAAGTTAAGCGGGGAATCAGCAGCCAAGCACTCCAGTATGTGCAGCAGCACCTCGTTTGGCAGGAAAGGCAGTTCCTCCCTTGAATCATCAGTCGCAGGGGCAGCAGTACTTCGAGGAGAAGAAAAAGGGCTGGGAGACGTAACCGCTACATGCCGGGTTGAGGGAGAGCAAGGGCTGCTTGACCCAGGAGAGGAGGCAGCAACCGTAGCCCTCGAAGCAGGAGAAAACGGAGACGAATATGCGCTGGAAGCAGCCGAAGGAGAGGTTGAACCAGGGAGCGCAGACGGAGAGGGTGGGGTAGTGGCGGCAGAAGCAGAAGAAGAGGCAGCCCATACATTGGCCTGCTGAATGGCTTGCCACTCATCCTCTGAGACCTCCTCTTCCTCTATTCCTGCTGGCAAGTTAGCTGTTGAGGCAGTCGTTTGCAGGGTGGCCTGGATGGCCAGCCACTCATCCTCTGAGACCTCCTCTTCCTCTATCTCCTCCTCCACCTGGTTGCTTGCTTTGATTGGGCTTAGGGTCTGGCCACTGGACGACGAAGCAGTAGTGCCTGCTTGTGGCTGCCGTTGCAACGCTAGACCAAGGGGAGGACTGGGTGCACCCAATCCCTCCCGTCGCAAAGGGGCGCTTGGCAATCGTTCCATTTTCTTCGTTGCAACCAAAAAAAAAAATGATTTTTATAGCAATTATTCCAAGAAAAATTTGGTCAGATTTTTCAGTTGCGGTACGAGTTCGAATCCCACTGGAAGCAACATTCTGGAGGGTGTGGTCTTATGTGACTAGACAAGCCTTTCCCTTCCAACATGTTGTTCCTCTTTATGCTTTTCCAACAAAGTTGGACAATAACTAATCCTTTTTGGTTATAAAGCTTTATTTATTTTCTTTTGGGAGAGCAACACGCAACCGATGTAATGTTGCTCGCCACTTGGTCTCCAGTGATGGAGGAGACAGGCTTGTCGTGAGGAACATTGGCAAGGAGGTGTAGGCACAGTTCAAAATGCCGGACACAAAGCCAAATGGTGGTGCCGCTCTACTTCTCGTCTTTGGTTCTGTTTCTGCTTGTAGGAGACCATCAATCCCGTTGTTCTCTCGTTCATTGAAAGTAGCTCTCTTTCCTCCTCTGCGTTCTCCTTCTTCCTCATCCAACGTTGTTGGTAAGCTAACTCTAGTTCGCGGATGGAAAACCTCTCCTATGGCAAACAGTTGAACCAAACAGGACAACGGCGGAATGTAGAACAGCTCATTGAAAGATGAAGAAGACGAGATGGTGAAAGATACAAGTCTTTCTTCGGAAGGCAGAGAGCATAGCCTTGATTGTTCCTCTTGCAGATGTGGTGGTACGGCACTGCTGTCTTGTCATGCATGATGCCTGAAAACAAACCACTTCCAAAGGACAAAGAATGAGCCCCTAGTGGGTTGTGGTTTGTTTTCCATGACGTCGAGTCCTCATCTACGCTGCTTGTTCCTCTATACAGTATGTACACATCCTCGCCATTTCCGTCACCCATCTGCTCCTCTGCTCCTCCTCCTCCTCCTTCATGTTCTTGTTCTCCTGCTACTTCTTTCTCTGTCTTTCCGTTTCTGTTTGAGAGGCAACATTCCTGTCGCAAAACATGCAAGAAGAAGTCTTTGTCAAGAAGAAAGCCTTTCTTTCGAAAACAGGCTACACAGCTGTCCACCACCGCCACCGGATTTAAACACCGTTTGAGACGTTGCCACTCTTGTCTTTGTCTTTTCTTGCTTTGTTGTTGAGAGTCTTCCCAGAGGAAGAGGCATCGTCCGATGCATTCATCCAAAGTTGAAAAGAGGCTTCCCGTCAACAGTTCTCGCCAACCTTTTGTGTCTATCTTTCCAGTTTCTTCCTTCGCTTCTTTGCCGAAACGAAACCGGAAAATATCTTCCACCAATTCTTCCATCATCGCCGACACCTCCTTCCCCTTTTTGTCTTTTGTATATTTTGCTCCTTCCTGTTTTATGTCCTTCACCACGGCCTTCACTTTCTTCTGAAGCAGCATCACCTCGTTTTGAACGGAATCTCTCCATAATTGCATCAGCTCTCTCCAAGCGTGTTGTTCTTCTCTACATTCTCCGCCTTCCTCTTCGCCTCCATTTCTGTCACGGTCTTCTCCTCTTGTTTGCTCCGTCCTTTGCTGGAGCAAGTAATGCTTCACGGATTGCTGCAAAGAAGGAGAACGCAGCACCATCCAGTCGTCATACTTTCTGCTTATCTCGCTCCCACTTTCTCTTTCCACCGCTTTCAAGTCCGTCCACAACACTCCAAAACGCTCCTTCAGAAGCTTCCACCATTTCTTCTTCTTGTCCTCTGGTTTCTCCTTCCTAGTTCTACGATGGTAATACTCCTCGAAATGAGAGGAACCAGAAAGAAAGTTCAAAAGCCGTCTATTGACTTCATAGTGAAGCAACAAGACGCCATCCTCCTCCATTACAGCTTTTGCTGCCCTTTTGTTCATTCTCTCTTCTGTCAAAGCCATTTTATCTTCTCCTTCTTCTTTCCAACGTTGAGCATGAGCATCGTTCTTGTGATCCAGAGTCCAAACCGCAAAATGGGTGGGGTCCAAAACGGCTCCGGCCAGCAACAAACCACCGTTCAGAGCTTCCTCGGCAGATTGTGTTGGCAAAGGATAGGCAAAAGGCGTGTGCACTCGCTCGTAGAGGTACTCTCGGATCACAAAGAGCTCATAAAACGTTCGTGGTATCAACTCCGTCTTGACTCTGGGATCGATCTTTTGCACCGCTGTTCGCACTTTTGGATGTTCTCCTTCGTATCCTCCTTCTCCTGTTGCTTCTCCTTCTGCTTCTCCTTCTCTTTCTCCTTCTTCCTCTTCTTCTTCGTCTTCTTGTGCAGGTTGTTCGTCTTTGCGATAAGAGTGACGAGTTTGACGACGGAGAATTGGATTCGTGTTCATGGGAAATTGTGAGGACATGACCGCGCAGTAGAGGCCTTGGTAGATCTCCGGAGGCGGCTCCCGCCACGCCTTGCGCTCATTCTCGGAAGGCAGAAACAACAGGTATTCGCCATGAGCCATCGGCTTCTTCTTCCTAGTTTTTATTTTCTCCTGTTTGTTATTGCCCACGTCGTCCCGAAAAATAGACAAACTGATGCCCCTAATCAAGGAACCTGTACTGTAAATTCTCGGGCGAACTTCACATCTTTGGAATGAGCAAGCTCTTTGAAGGAGCACCGCCTGTTGGGCAATATTACAGCTATGGGAGGGGACGCTACTGTCCGCCCAATAAAACCCATGTCTTGGGCGACCAAAAGCCTTTCGCCAAGGTACGGTAAGAGGTCAAATACCAAAGCCCATATAAAACGAACGCTTGGTTTGGTTCTTTGGCAAGAGTACCCACTCTACAGCAATGTCGATCCCCAATACCACCAGAAGTACTGTTTGAAAGAAAAGAAGAGCCAAAACCATTTTTATTTCCACACTTTCCTTCTCTTCATGTTATACAATTGAAACAAATGGGTCATCACTCAGCCGCGCTGGCGTGGTTGCCGGTGCCGTTGGCTGGGTGAGGCTCTTCCTCCTCTTGGCAAAGCATCATCTTCACGGCTCGCAGCCGCTTCGCCGTTTCTCTCACCTTTTCCAACCCATCGCTCTCCTTTCCGTCCTCCGCTGCTGTTCTCTCCTTTTGTCCTTCCTCCTCCTTGGAGAGGTCCTCCAAGAATTCTTTCTTCATCTCCCGTAGCTTGGCCTCCACCTGCTCGATGGCTTCCTGAATGGTGGCTTTGACGGTAGCCAGTTTTGGATCCTCCTTCTTCTTCTTCTCCTCAGTTTCTCTCCTCTCCTTCTGCTCTTTGTCAACACTCTCCTCGTCCTTTTCCTTTGCTTTGACTTCTTGTTGTTGTGATGAAGAAGTGGAAGATGAGGCAGCAGTCTTCACAGCACCCGAAGAATGCACCAAGCTGTTGGTCACCGCAGAGGAAGAAGATGAGCCCCCGGCGCTTTCTTCCTTCTCCCCCTCTTCATTCTTTTCCAACAGTACCGACAGGGCAAGAAAAGCTTTGCTGTTATGCTCGTTCGCCAGCTCCACCGCCGTCTTTCCCTGGTTGTCCTGCAACCTGGCATCCGCTCCTCTATTGAGCAACAGTCGTGCCACCTCCGCTCTGTCATGCACGGCTGCCCAATGCAAGGGGCTCCTTCCGAGATCATCCACCGCATAGACTTTGGCTCCCATTTGGATGAGCAGCTCCAAGCAGAAGAGGTTGGTCTTGCCTTGGATGACGGCTTGGTGCAACAAGGATCTCTTCTCTTGGTCAGGGTCCTGCCAGTTGATTGGAGCGCCCCAGGCTAATAGTTTGTAGACCTGAAGCAAGTTGTTTTCAAGGACTTCCTCCAAAAGACGCTGTATTATGATGGAAAGAGCAGTTAGGATGGAAGATGAAAAAGAGAAGAAGGTGAAGAGGAAGAAAAGAAAACCTTTCGTAACGTTTCTTGGTCGTCGCTTGGCTTCTGGATAAATTTCTTGTGTTCATATTTGTCGCGAATGTATTTCTCTTTGGTTGCTCTGAATGATGGTTTATGTAAGAAATAACAAGTGAGAACCAGAGAGAGAGAAACAGAGAGACAGAGAGAGGGAGACAGAGAGACAGAGAGAATATGATACCGATCATCTTTTTCAGTTGGTTTTGTACCGAGAGGAAGCTTTTGTTCCCATATTCCATTTGCTTTAGTATTGCCAATCGTTTTCATCAACTAATGGGATGAATGAGCATAAGAATGTTGAATTTCCAGAAGAGACAAAGGCAGAGACAGAGAGAGAAGCAAAGAGTACCATGAAAAGTTCTGGTTCCCATGTGTCCAAACTCAAGGAGCGGACACGAGATATGTGAACGCCAAGGCTCCGATGAACGCCTGAGCATTCATAACAAATGATACAACCCAAGTTGATGGACGCCCAATCCGGGTCTATAGTGTATTGAAGAAGGGAGGAGAAATGTGAGAAAGCCAACGAAAGGAAGAGTGGAAAGAAGAAAAGGAGAGACATGCTTACCCGCTCTGTTACAATCAGCACAGTAACGATTCGCTTCAGACATGACTCTCAGCTGTTCCAAAGGTTTCAACTTTTCTTTGCCACCCTGACCATCGCTGCCAGAACCAGGAGACGTGTCTCCACCGGAGGAGCTGTTGCCTGCAGCTGCAGCTGCAGCAGCCTTGGTTTCTTTCACGCTTTGCATTTGCTTAAGACGAAAAGCTATAGAGTTTTGTATCACGTCTAGCCATTCTTTTCTATCCTTCTCTGACACAGCCTGCAGTATCATCGAATCGGAAGGAAAAACTGTAATGTTTGTTACAAAGGACGATAGTTAGCTTTCGTTTGTAAGCAAAAGGAAAGGAAAGACAAAACAAGAATAAAGAACGAGGAATGAGAGCTGAAGAATAAAGAAATGGCAATGAAGGGCATGATACGAAGACGTACCAACAGAAAACATAAAAGGCTTATGAGGAGGTTCTGCCTCACTTATCGGCTTCACGGAGGCTAACAACAAGTCAAGAGTCTTTAGAGGGGTCAACTCCTTCCACTTTTTGTGGATATGCAGATTACCATCCGCAACCAGGAACCATCGCCGTTTGCCGGTGGTTCCTTTTTGTTTGAGCGTCAAGTAACCCTGTTTCTCCAGAGACTCTGTTTGTTGGGCCATCTTGGAGGCCAGTATTTCTGTTACGTCTATATCGTTCATTTGTTGAACGTATTTTCGTCGTTGCTACGAAGCAAGGAACAAGAAGAAGGTAAGATGAGGAAGAAGCAAAAAATACAAGAGAGAGATAAAGAAGAACGAGAGAAGCTGAGACTCAGAAAAACGTACACTTTCCAGTTCTTGCATAAGTTTACGAAGTGAAGGCTCCAACTCATGAAGGAGATGAAGACTTTGCTGGAAATAAGACTTTTGAGCAAAGAACATGGCGCACATGCGTTCCAATATCTCAAAGTTTTTCTTGGCCTCTATGTGAGACAGCTTGGTGAGATAGTTTATATGCGCCAATTCGTAGTTCCGCTTCAAGTCTGCCAACTCCGATTCAGTCTGCTGCATAAGTTCATGAAACACAGAGTTTTTTTAAAAAAAAGAATAAATAAGCAAAAAGAACAAAGAATGAAAAACCTTTTCAGTTTTATCGCCAGAAGCAGACTTGTTCTTTTTGGAAGTACGAGAGACGTCGAACTTGAGGCGAGAGGCCTCGTAGTGGTCCCTGCTCTTCGCAACCCGCTTCTTCATCTCCATCGATGCTTTCACCTCCATTTTGGCAAACTCTTCCAATGGCTCCGTTACCACTGCTTGCATTTGTTGCAACTTACAAAAGGAGGTATTAGAGAAAGAAGAAGAGAAGAGAAAACAAGAAGCAAAAAGAAGAAAGGATACCATTGTTTGACGCATTAATTCCAGTTCTTTGAAGGTGGCACCAAACAGTTGCAAATGTTTGAACAGTAACCTCTCTCCTTCTATAACAACCAAACCGTTTTGTTAGCGAGTTTTTAAACAACAAATAACAAAAGAAAAGAGAATGAAAATTATCATAACAGAACGCGAAGACAAGAAAGAACCGACAAGAGAGAGACAGAGAGAGAGAGAAACGATAAAAAAAGAAACTGCGAAAGAGAGCAAGAGAGAGACAGAGAGAGAGAGAGAGAGAGAGAGGAACGACAAGAAAGAACCGACAAGAAAGAGAGAGAGAAAGGAAAGAAAAACAACAAATAGAAAGAGGAGAAGGCATACGATTGTGGGTAAAGCCAGTGAATGCCATGTCAGATAATTCTTCTGCAAATCCAATTCCATGCTCAACTATTGTTTTGGTTTTGTGGAAAAGCAAAAACACAAACAAAAGTTAAACATTCGAATAAAACAAAAGAAGAATAGAATAACACTTACAAGCGCCCGTCTCGCTATAATTTCCAGACCTCGCAGTAATCCGTTTCAAATGTGTCAACAACGATTCGGTTCGCTGTTTTAAAAAAGACGTTATTAAGTTTCGTCTACCGAAAATCTCTCAAAAGATCAATATTTTTAAATAAAAAAATACCTCTTCCAACTTCATCAATTGAGCGCGGTCCAATCCAGGCTGACGAGAGCCGTCGCCAGTGGCGCTGCCCTCCTTTTTGATCCCCGAACCTTGAGGGGAACGATCTCCTTCCGCCGACATTTTTTTTGTTCAAACAAGAGAAGGTGAACGTTGCAATTCCTTCTTGTTTTCTCTCTTCTTCTCTTTCTTTTTTGCGGGCAATAAAGACTGAATAAATAAATAAAGACCACTTAGAGGCGACTCATAATGATAAAATAAGTAATGCATTATTACCAGATAATTATTTTAAATTAATTAATTATCGATATTTGTTTACAAAAGTTGGATAATTGGATTATTATCGGATAGTTATTATCTTTAATTAATTATCGATGATTGTAAATAAAAATTGGATACTTACGATAATCGACAAAAAGCAAGAGAGAAGAAGGAGTGGAGGCCTCAAAGGGAGCGGTGGAAGCATCCTTGGCTGCAACACAACAACTCCCACCAAACTCCTCTTTCCTCGTCCCAATACCTTCTCACTGCTTGCCTTGCTTGCCCTTGTTCTGCTGCTTCTTCCCCCGCCTCTGCTTCCTCCTCCAAAAAAAGCTGTGCACAAAGTTGTTCTTCCGGCAGCACCACCATGATGACCGCCTCCGCACTCCCTTCTCCTTCTTCTTTCTGTTCTGCTTTGGTTCCTTGCAGGTGTGTGATCCTCTCCGCCTTCAGAGAAGAAGAAGAAGAACAAGCAGAAAGCCGAGTGAAGGGCGGGTCTGGAACAGGGGTCAAGAGGCATGTGGGCAAAAGCTTGTGCCTCAGCACCGCCTCTCCGCTAAGGTGCCACAAACTTTTCACATGGGGAACAACCTTGGGTTTCACTCTCTTCTGCTTCTGCTGCTCCTCCTCTTCCTCATTCTCTTTCCTTTGTTGGAGAAATGCTGCTTGCCGTTGAAAGGGTTGAGGGAAGATCCTTTTCATGGATGGAAGAAGCCAAACCATTGAGCAGGGCAGTGCTGCCAAGGGGTTATCATCCAAGGTGTAACTGTTGAGAGCGGTGAGCCGGCCAAACTCCCTCGGCAAGGACGTCAGCTTGTTGTCGTGGAGGAAGCACTCCGTGAGAGCGGTGAGCTGGCCAAACTCTCTCGGCAAGCAGCTCAGCTTGTTGTCGTGGAGGTAGCAGAGGGTGAGAGCGGAGAGCTGGCCAAACTCCCTTGGCAAGCAGGTCAGTTCATTGTTGTAGAGGTAGCAGTGGGTGAGAGCGCGGAGCTGGCCAAACTCGCTCGGCAAGGAGGTCAGCTTGTTGTTGTCAAGGTTGCAGAGGGAGAGAGCGCGGAGCTGGCCAAACTTCCGCGGCAAGGAGCTCAGCTTGTTGTAGGAGAGGTTGCAGAGGGAGAGAGCGCGGAGCTGGCCAAACTCCCTCGGCAAGCAGGTCAGCTCGTTGTAGGAGAGGTGGCACTCGGTGAGAGCGGTGAGCTGGCCAAACTCCCTTGGCAAGCAGGTCAGCTCGTTGTGGGAGAGGTCGCAACAGGTGAGAGCGCGCAGCTGGCCAAACTCGCTCGGCAAGCAGCTCAGCTTGTTGTTGTTGAGGTAGCAGAGGGCGAGAGCGGTGAGCTGGCCAAACTCTCTCGGTAAAGAGCTCAGTCGATTGCCGGAGAGGTAGCAGAGGGTGAGAGCAGTGAGCTGGCCAAACTCCCTCGGCAAGCATGTCAAACCTTTGAAGGAGAGGTTGCAGGCGGTGGAGTGTGCAAAAGGTTGGAGAAGGGAGGGAAGGGTTGTGCTTTTCTCCTCTCCCTCTTTCTTGTCTGCCGGTCCCATTTCCTCTTTCTTTTTCTTTCCTTCTCTTTCAAGTCTGCCGATGGGCGCGGTTGGACCCCTTCCCTTGGTCGCAGAGTAACTTTGGAGAACAACAACAAGCTAACCTTGTTAAGCTTAAACGACTGACTGAGGTAAAAAAAAATAACGAGACTCTCACAAAACAAACAAAACAAAAACGAAGCACAAGAAGAAGAAGGAGAGGAGGAGGAAGTAGAAGGTGGTGTGAAGAAGAAGAAGAAGAAGAAGAAGAAGAAGAAGAAGAACAAGAAGAGGTTTTTTTTTTTCAAAAGCTTACTTTTCCACCATGCTTCGTTCATTCATTCATTCACTCTCTCATACACCCATTGAAGTCGATCCGCTAAAACCACCACGACCAGGAGGCCGTGGAGGCGGTTGCCGACCGGGTGCTCCTCCTGCCGCCATCATGGGTGCCGCTGGTGCTGGTTTTGGCGGCGCACGAGAGGGAGGAGGACCACCACCTCCTGCACCGGCACTGCTTGCACCGGGCGGGACCACCCGTTGTTGAATGGAAGAGTCTAAACTGGCTTTCCCGTTGAGGCCACCAGCGGGGCGTCCTGGACCAGGGGGACCTCCTCCTCCCGGTGGTCCCCCACCTCCTGCACGTCCAGCAGCACCGCTGTTGCCAGGCCCTAGCGGGGGTATACTCTTTTTCAATGCTATTTCACCACAGAATAAATAAAATTATTAAGCAAAAAATGCAACAAGCGAAAAAGATAGAAAGAAAGAAAGGAACGACAAGAAACAAAATGGGGAAAGATAAAGAGAGAAATAAAAGTACCTCCACTCAGTTCAGACATCAAGCCAGCGCCACCAAAAGGATTGACACCACCGCGAGGAGAAGTCAAGGGTTTAGAAGAAGCAGAACCTGTAGATTGTTTCAGAGAAGAAGAGGCAGAAGGGGCAGAGCGAGGAGAGGGCATCATCGTAGTTGGTGCTACTGGCTGATCGCCCAAATCGAAAATGGTTTTCTTGACGGAGAACTGCAGCACTAATAGAAGTTCGTTGAGGTCGCGAACAATGTCCTCCTTCTTTTGAGCTAGGGTTAGGCGGGAGAAGGCCTCTGTCCTTGTTTTGGCTTTGAGGCTCTCGATGGTGAATCGGAGCGGGTCGTATTTCTTTCTGTCTTTCTTGCTGGCGGCTGAGGAAGGACCGCTTGATGGGAGTGCTCCTAAAAACATCTCCAAACTTTAATTTTTGGAGTTGTAAGAAAAAGAAGTGAGCAAAAAAGAAGTGGAGAGGTAAAGAGGAGGAGCGAGAAGGGGAGGAGGGAAGGAACAATCAGGGAAGAAGGAGGAAACCTTGTAAGGAAAACATCTTTTGTGGCGTCTACGCTCTCTAAGGCTCGCCGATGGTCCTCGCTTTCTTTGATAAATTCCTCAACGATGATGTAAAAGTCCTTGGGAGGTTTTCTAGTGACAGGTCCACCTGCCTCTTGCTTTTTGCTCTCTCGTTCCGCCTGCCATGTTTTCAGAATGGGTTCCAATACTTGCTTTACACCATAAAACTCTCTGTCCAAGTTTTGTTTTTTGAGCTGCAAACTGTCAACTTGCTCCATCAGAGAAGCCTTTTCAGCTTTCAGCTTGCTTATGGCCTTGGCCAGCTCGGCTCTCTCTTCTGCGATGCGAGATTGCCGTTGTTTGTATTGTTGTCTTCGCGTAAATTCCTCGCTCTGTTTTTGGGACCACTTCTTCACATAGGAAGCTGGTACTCTACCAAATTGGTCTGAAAGAGAGAGAGAGAGAGAGGGGGGGGGGAGAGGGAGAGAGATTTAGCTTACGAACTTTAAAACAAAAGTAGGAGGTATTCGTACTTTTGTAAGTTGCTATCCACCAACCGTCATTTCGTTCGTGTATGACTTTTAGGACGTTGCCAGCCTTGAAACTGATCTCGTCTTCTGACTTGGCTTCGTAGTCATAAAGAGCTTTGCAGCACGAAGCGGCCGTGCCTTCTTCTGTCAACGAGCTGTCAATTGGCTTTCCCTATTTGTCCAACAAAAAACAAAACAAAACAAAACGTAAATAAGCAACAGAAAAATCAAGCAGAAACATGAGAACGAAAACAGCCAAATATCTAACGTAAAACAGATGGAGCATCGTACCCTGAAAACGTACTCAAAGTCGCGTGTGAGAGTATTGACGATGCTGTTGATAGTGGGAGTATCAACGACCATGCCAATGGCGTTAGCCTCTTGTTTGCGAAGAAGATTGGGCGCCAACACTGTGGCCAAGTTGTGAAGCTCCATTTTGTTTTCATCTTTGTACTCCGCCACTCTGAGCAGGAACTGCAGCAGATATTCTAACAATGCTTGGTTAAGAGGGGGCATTTTTCGTAGTAAATGCCTCGCGTAACTCAATTGCACAGCTCTGTCCTTTGTTGCTGAGAGAAATGAAAAGTTAAGAACTTTTAGAGAACGATAGGTAACAGCACTCATACCTGCACAGCCTATCCACAACGGATAGAGCCGAAAGGTCATGACAGGGTCCTCCAGTTCGCGCAAATACAATTTGAGGATGCCGGCAACGCAGTGAGGATCCCGTTCGACCGACAGATCCACATCCTCTCCTTTATTATCGCCAAGTCACTCGTTACTTAACAAAAAAAAAAGAATAGGAAAGTAGCTGAATACCCTTATCGTAGCGTGCCACATATTTTTCTATCAGGGTGGAACTTCCGGATAAACGGAATATGCCAGTAGTAGTCATTGCTGGATGAACAAGATGAGAAAAACATGCAGGAAAGAAAATGGAGAACAGCTAACCTCGTTCTTCTATGTACTTGATACAATTAATTACAAGAGCGGGAAGCTCAGAACCATCCGTTTTTTCCACCGCATTTGTCAACGGTCCACCAAACAATTTCGCTCCTTAAACGACAAACTAAGTCAGTTCATCAATTTTTTAAAAAATATACAAAAACAACACAGACAAAAATCGTCCATACCTTTCTTTGATTTTCCTGGAACAGGATCTCGCCCACCAAGAACGGCCAACCCCTGCCTTGGTGATAAATAGGCTTCCACGGGTTCATCCAAACGGGGAGTGCTCCCTGCACCAGAAGAAGAGGTACCACCGCCGGAAGAGGACTCGGCGATTGCGTTACCATCAATAGCTTGCTGTATGACATCCAACCATTCCTTCTTCTCTGTATCACTTTCGGTGGCAAGGATGTAGTTGCCTCGCTTCATGCCAGCAGCAGTAGTGGGAACTAGCTCCCATATGTGCATGTTACGCTTCTTAGGGCCATCTTTGATGCGGTAGGCGCCGTAGAGATTGATTACACCGGCTGGCTTTGGGTCTCTGTCTCCTTTGTAGTAGAAGAGATGATTGGCATGAAGAACGAACCAGCGTTTCTCGAACCGCCGTTTGTTCTGTTTCCAAAACCAACCCGCTTTGATGGCCTCGGTGAGGGATTGTGCTGGTGCCTAAACAATTAAAATAAGGAGTTACTAATCTCACTTGCCGGTTTACTCGTCACTGTTTTTCGCAGCTTTGTTCTCTCTCTGCTCTCTGCTCTCTGCTCTCTGCTCTCTGCTCTCTGCTCTCTGCTCTCTGCTCTCTGCTCTCTGCTCTCTGCTCTCGCCTCTGCCTCTGCTCTCTGCTCTCTGCTCTCTGCTCTCTGCCTCTGCTCTCTGCTCTCTGCTCTCTGCTCTCTGCCTCTCTGCTCTCTGCTCTCTCTCTGCTCTCTCTGCTCTCTCTGCTCTCTCTGCTCTCTCTGCTCTCTCTGCTCTCTCTCTTCTCCTCTCTCTCTCTCTCCTTTTCTTTTCATCTTATGTTAGCTTTTCTCCTCTCGCTCGTCTGTCAAGTTTACTTTTGTTATTCCGCACCTGAAGATTAACGAGTGTGATCGATTTGGTTTCTCCAGCAGAACGATCACGAAGAGTTCCAGTAGTAGGAGGTCGTTTCTTCTTTTTGCCAGCAGCAGAACCGTACTTGGCTTCCTCTACAGCGTCGTCCGGTCGCCGCAAGTCGAAGTAAATGTCTGGAGGGGGATGAATACCAAGCTCACACAATGTTACGTCACCCTTGAGAGCTAGAAAATTATGAGTACAAATTGAAAAAGGAGAACCAAGAAAGGAATACCAACGTTCTTTCTCGCCTGAGATATAAAGACACCAAGCTAAAGGATTTTCAATGTCGAATTTCTTTGCGAGGAAAGGGAGCCACTGGCCCACTGTGTAGTCGCAGTAATTGAAGAGAGCCGTTTTCATTTTGCCCTGGCAGTAGACTTTGACCACTTGATTCTTTGGAGCAAGCCTTGCTGAACTCTACAAGAAATAAAATACAGCGGTTTGTTGTTTTTCAGAAGCCAGAAGAAAGTCAAGAAGAAGCATGAAGCAAAAGCGGTGAGAACAAAGGGAGAGAGAGAGAGAGAGAGAGAGAAGGCAGAATGAATAACGAAGGAAGAAAGTTCAAAGGGATAAGAGAGAAGCGCATACCTTTTGCGAGAGGTTGTAAGAGCTAAGTTTTTCGCTGGGGTGCGTCCAGCGCGGTTTAGGGCACTCGCCGCTTTGTGGCAAGTAGAGCAGGTAGTCATTGGGCTTCATCGCCAGTTTGTTGGAGGTTATGATCTCCTTGATGGCCTCCTCCACCGTGTCATCCGCTTTGAACTTGACCAGTTTGGAGCCGGTGGAAATGCCAGGGGGGAAGTGGATCGTTAAGATGAGGGCCATTTTTTTGGTCTTGTCAAAGAACAACCCTTTTTGTTTTTTTTTTTTTATTGATTGAATGCACCCAGTACAAAAAAAAAAAAAAATGAATAGGCGTTCGATTAAGACAATAATAAACACGAAAAAAAAAATAAAATAAAGGAAAACACTCTTACCTCGTCTACACCCTCACCAAACTTTGTTTTTTTTTTTTTTTTCGTGTATTCAGCGCACCTGTTGTCGCAAGTTCAGCACCACCAAAACAATCTCTACCTCCACTTCGCGAGTGTGTGTTGCTTATTTATTTTAAACAGTCGACCAAAAGGCCAACAACAACCACCCCCAAAGCGCACACCGCCGTTTTTTTATGTTTTTCGTTTCGGAAATAAAACGGGGGGTCAGAAAAGAAAATTTTAATTTTGGAAATTACCTTTCATGCGACTGGTGATGTCACCCATCAAATACAAATTCGTGACGACATGACCACCAAAATGTCGTCTCTAAATCAAAGATTGTTGTTTTGTGTTATACCGTCGCAGAACCCACAAAACCCTCCCCAGGCGCAGGGTTCCCTTTTCGTACAAAAGATATCGCGCATTTTTTCTCAAGAGAAAAAGCATCGTGCAAAGCCATGTCGTTCTTTCAGAGTCTGGCTTTCACCGTATCGCTCGCTCCTGATAATGAGGGGAGTGGGGGGACAATACTTCCTGAACACTGGATCTTCGGCCAAACGCGACATCTGCTCGGTGCGAAGGCCAACCAAAGCCTTCCTGCCGCCATTGTTATCTGGGAAGACGTGGCAGAGACCATCAAAAGCCACCGGAGGAAATCCTATGTTATAGGTAACAGATCGTCAGAGAGGGCGCGAAGAGAAAGAGAAACATGAAGATCAAGAGAAGAAATCTGGCTACCGAAATAGAATGGGGCTTTGCCCTGCCCAAAGTCAATTAGCCTGGGGTCAGGCGTTCCAGTATTGCTAAATGCTATCCCGACGTTTAAGGCAGGCAGATCAGTCGAGAGGTAGGTGAGGTCCTCTTGTGAGTCCATCCATACCAGAGTGTCCTCTATGTACTCTTGGTTCCTTGTTTTGGTGGTTTTGGAAATCAACTCTGCCATTTCTTGGAAGGACATGTCCTCTATCTCTCCTGCCGTTGGGAAAAGGGCCACCGTGAAACCAGCGTTACCACAATACTCAATCGGCAAGTAGGGCAAACGCTTACGCGCATCAGCTGACCATCTAGAAGAATAATAGGATAAAAGAACGAAGGAGTAGAAGCATGGGATGGTAGGAAATAAGAAGATTAGAAACACGAAGAAGTGCAGTGAAGACAGAGAACCAGAAGAGGAGACAGAGTCAGAGAAACAGACAAATGGAGAGCCAAAGGGAGAGAGGGGAGAAAAGAGAATCTGTACCCAATGGGAACCACCGTATTGCGAGGAAGTTGTCTCGCCTTCGTCACACTTTTGACTATCAAAGCCACAATGACGTCATTTGATGTGGCTTTAAAGCCCTTCGCTGGGTCCGAGAACGCCAGCTTGAGGTTTTCCAGCACCTCCCGAGGGAAAGGAAACATCTTGGCGAGGCACTCATCGAACCTTGCCGGAGGGGGTATTCCCTCTCCTTTGGCTGGTGCTCTTGCCGCGTACTCAGGATGAGGGAACTTTGGTACCTTGTACCGAGGGGCTAGCAGAGATTTGTCGTGACAACATAAAGCAGGAGGGATTTCCTGAATAGGCACACCTTTGGCCAGCATACTGCAGGCCCTGCTCCAGTTGCAAAAGAAGAGGAAGACTGTGGTGGCATCAGTAACTTTATGGTGAATGAGGATGCCCACACTGACCGCGCCGTCAGCAAACTCAGTGACCTGGACGGTGAGGGGTCTTGTCTCAGGGTCCTTTGGGTCCTCCTGTTCGACGCCAGCGATGTTGATGGGAATGATCCCAGCATTGGGAACATCTTCCTCGTTCGGGACGTTTCTCAAGGGCTCGAGGAGGGTGGCCGTTGTCTTGGCACGAATAAATCGGACGCCCTTGTTGGTACACTCGGAGGTCCAACGCCCCCTTGCGTCACAATGAAGCTCGCCGGCAAAGTCGGGATAACTCTCAATCGTGTGTTGCAAGCCTTCCAGGAGGTAGGTGGTGTCCAGCTTCTCGTATATCATGATGATAGGCACCAACGTGCAGATCATGCAGTTGTCGACGGGGGACAAGGGGATGCTCCTCGGTTTGGCGTTGGGTCCCTTCAGCTTGACCAAGGTTGTTTCCACCACTTCAATATCACAGAAAAGCATTTCTCCGTTCTGCAAGCGTCGCGTGAGTGCTGCCTTTGTTTGCCTCTTGTTTGCTTGTTCTTTTTTTTTTTTTTTGCCTTCTCCGCTTTTCGTTTCTATAGTCGATTTTTTCCGCTATGTTATTTTTGGTGCGCGTTTCGAGAGAAGAGCGTGGTTGAGGTAGGAAGCAACCAATGACTGGTTTCGATGTGCTCTGAGGTAGGAAGCAACCAATGACTGGTTTCGAGGTGCTCTTCGCGTAACAGTCGCGCTCCTCACTTACCCCAATAGGTTAATTGTCGACCAAAATCCCGTTTTCGTGCATGGTTGCACGTCCGTTGGAGGGAATCCTGACCACCGACCACCTGGAAAAAAAAAGAACCGCTTCTCTTTCGTATCTTCTCTTTTCTGCTTTGAAGCTTGATAGCGTTCACGACTCCTTCGTAGGAGGGAGCAGCCCCCGGTGCCATACCGCAAGAAGAACGTGGGGGCACCTTTTTGTTTGCAGCGCGGTTGTTTCTTCGAAGTGCGGCCCGGCCTGCCGTACGAAAGTGTGCAGGGTGAGTGCCTCCATTGGAGGCAGTTTCTTTTTTTTTTCCCCATGCCCATTATTATTATTTTTTTTTTTGTGTTGTGAGGGACTGACCTTTAGAACCACGCTCTCTCTTTTTGGCGCCAATTTTTTCTAGGAAAATATTCGAGTAAACTTCGAAGCGGCTCCTGCTGACGCGAGTAGCCCCGAGATACCTACCTTTTATAGACAGACGCCGTTTCGCCAAATAAGCTGCATGGAGACGCCTCGACGGGTCGTGATATCGTGTTGACGCCTCAGGGTCGCTATCTCTACATCTAGGTAGCACCATTTTTCTTTTTTTTGGCTGGGTCATCGGTCCACCGTGTTTTTCGTTCCCTTGGTAACGGTTTTTTCAAACAGTGGCAGCAAAAGGAGAAAGAGAACATTGCTTCTCTTTTATCCTTTTGGGTTTCCAATCTTCAACACGAGCTTACGGTATGAACTGGTCTACAGCTCTGTTGCTCCTGCTTATTACTGCACCCTTGGCTTACCTCCTCGTGGGCGTTTTGCAATGGTGGAGAAGGAAAAAGGAGAGTAGGATGCCTCTTCCCCACTGGAGCTGGCCAATAGTTGGAGAGGTGTTCGCCTTGTTTTTCGTTAAGGTTCCGGAGAAAACCTGGTTACACCGGTTCGATTTGTACGGCAACAGGACACGGCTTTCGCTGTTCGGAAGGTTCGTGTTGCATCCTTTGCTCTTTCATCTTCTTGTTCTTCTAACCTAGACGGAACAGAGAGATATTCCTCACTGCTGAACCCGAAGATGTAAAACGTGTGTTTGCGGCTGATGGCAAAGAAGTAAATACTTTGAGTTATTCTATTTCAGTTGTTCTTTCAGCTAATATCCTATTTCTTTTTTACTTTCCGGAAACCCTAAGACTCAAGCCTGGCTTCCCGACCACATCCGCCTCCTGTTCGGTAAAGCCATTGGAACCACAGTCGGCGCCCATCACAACGTCGTGCGGAAAGCCCTGTTCACCCTCTTCTCCACCTCCGTCATGCGAAACTATTACGGCACGATGAAATACTTTGTCGAGAAGCACGTGCGAGAGTGGGCCAGCACTCCGGGACCGCACACCATGATTGACTTGTTGCGTCTTTTGACCTACGAAACAGTCTATGGATGGTAAAGACATATTCTCCATCTCCCTCGTCTGCTTTGACTAATACTGTTAAACACAGTATGATTAACAAAGAAGATGCCACAAACAAAGAACTTTTGGAAACAGTGCAAGTTTGGTTCAAGGCGTTCATAAGCCTTCCTTTCAACTTCCCTGGTTCCCCGCTGTCCAAAGCCTTTGAGGCCAGAGCTAAGCTGCGACAAACATTGCAAGACTTGCTGAACCGTACTCGAGAGGTATCTCGTTCGTTTCCTTTTCTTCGCACTTCTCTCTTCCTCTTCTCTTGTGGTTGCTATTCTTATCGTCTTCCTTTTCTTCAAACAGGAGAGAAAGAACTTCACCTCAGAGAAGCAACATACAGCAACGGTGGTACTGATGCTGCTTCGTTTGGCGGAGGAGTTGGAAGAGGTTGGAGGAGAAGACGGCTTCCTCATCGACGACATCACCATTATCGATAACTTGATCAACTTTCTTCTTGCTGGTCATGAAACAGGTTAGCTTTCCGTCCCTTTCTATTTGTGTAAACGAATGAAAGAGACAGACTAAAAACGTACTCTTCAATTGCAGTGATGACAACGTTAAGTTCAGTGATGAGGATACTTCCTGAGCATCCGGAAGTGTGGCGAAAGATTCAACAGGAGGTTCGTTCAGTTGTCCCTGATGGAGCTGATCTGACTTATGATCACGTATGTTGAATTCTTCTGCAGTCTCTCTCCCTCTCCCTTCGTCTCTCTTACATTTTTGTATCGCTGTTAACACGAAAACAAAATAGACACAAAACCTACCTTATTGTACAGCAGTTGTTAAAGAGGTGCTGCGTTACAGGCCGCCAGTCTATGTGGCCTTCCGAGAGGCCGTCCAACCCATGAGCTTCGGGCCTTACACCGTTCTTCCCGGAGAGACCATCGTCACCAGCTATCAGGGCGTTCATCGTTTGGCTTTTACTGACCCTGAGGTAGGGTATTATGTTTCGTGTTGGTGGCTGGTTTTGTTTTGTGTTGTTGGATAGTTGACTCATTGCCTATTCTGTTGAAGTGTTTTGATCCAGATCGGTTCTACAGAGAGTCTGAGGCTTATTCGACAAAATACAAGAATGATGACAGGAACAGCTTCATGAGTTTTGCGGCCGGCATTCGAAGTTGTGCTGGAATGAAGGTTTCTCACTTGCTTCTTTTCCCTCCTTTTTCAGTTCCTCTACTTTCCTACTTTGTTCCTTTATCTTCTCCTTTGCTTCTGCCTTTGTCATTCGCTCCTTCGTTCTTCTTGCCTTGTTTCACTCACGCAGAAACGGTAATACTTATCCAGTTTGCGTTTGCGGAGATGGTAACATTTTTGGCAGTGTTGGTAAGGGAACGATTGTGTTGGGATCTTGTTCCTGGCCAAGACTTGCGTTTGGTACATGGAGGAGCGGCTGTCATGTATAAATCAGGAGTGGTTGTAAACTTCTACAAAGAAGGCGAAAAGGCAAATTGAGAGAGAGAGAGAGAGAGAGAGAGAGAAAGAGAAAATGTGTAACAATTAAAGATGTAGGTAATAAAGGAAAAGCATTCAACGTAGCTTTTTGTCGTTGTTGGTCTCGTTTTCTTTCTGTTCCTCTTTCTCTTCTTGTTGCTTCTGTTTTTTGTGTGCTTTTGTACCTTTGAGAGAAAGTAATTCTGTCTTTTGTTTGTCATCCAACACCACAAACTCTTTTGCTTCTCGATCATAAATAAGAAACTCGGGAGTACCCTCCAACTTTGGGAATAACTGATTTAAAAAATCGATTTAAACAAGTTAAAAAGGAAATAAAAGAGAAAAAAGAGCAGAGAACAAATCACTTAGTGATCAAATAGCAGAAAGAGGAGAGAGGAGAGGAGAAGAGAAGGAGAACTAGAGAAACGAAAGCACGAAAAAAAGAGGAAAGCGCCAAAAAAAAAGAAGGAAAATAGAAACCTCGACAGGACAATGCACTATATCCAGGTGCGGTTTTCTCTTGTGAATAAGAGCCACTCTGTGATAGTAGGTAGGGCAGTGAACGCATCCTTTCTGTGTGACAAAAACGATCAAATCTTTTTGCTTCTCTTCCTTCACCTTTGTTAAATCGCTTTCTTCAGCTTCTATTTGTCCCTCCTCGTTATGCTCACCAAAGTGAGTTTGGACGATCTTATCTAGTTCTTCTTGCGTGTTTACAGATCGCACCCCATCCAACATCATTTCTTTGAAGAACAGTAAGTAAAGAAGGAAAAAGCGAAACAAAAGCAAAAAGATAAATACCTGTAGACCCCTCTAAAGATTTTTCTAGTTTAGAGACGAAAGAATCGAGGAGGGAATCATAGTCTTTGAGCTCATAGAAATGCGCAGCAGTGTCCATGAGCTTCATAGAGAGAGACCGAGAAAGAGCACTAATGTATTGAAGTCTTTTTTCTAGCTTCACTACCTTCAAACGGTTCTCATAACCTTCTTTGTCTTGTCTGAATAATGTTATGTCAAGGGGTTAACAAGAGAGAAGAGAGAGAGAGAGAGAGAGAGAGAGAGAGAATCTAGAACATGAAGAACAAGAACAAGAAAGGTACCCAGTAAGTTCACACATAAAGGAAATGGGATCGCTTCTACCGTCATAAAAGAACCCTTTCTCAAATGAACCAAACAGTTGCTGCCCTTTCTTTTTCCTTTCCGCCAACAATGAAGAGAACCGTTTTCTTTGCTCCGCAGGAGACGAAGTGGCTTTTGGAAAGAACTTGAAGTTCTCAATGTTGCTCTCTGGAAAGTATCGCGAGTCCAAAGAGTTCATCATCGGGTTCACATAGACAACAGCGACGTCTTCTCCGAACAACAACGAAAGATACTTGGCCAACCGTTTGGGAAGAGACTCTCCCACAATTACAAAAACGTCTTTGGTCTCCAATAAAGTTAAAATGTTGTTCGCCTCCTTTTCGTCATTGCCCTTATCTTTCATGTTCTTCTGTTTCGACTTCTTCTTGTCGGTGGCGAGATGTTTTTCTGTTGTTGGAGATGGCGAATTGTTCTTGAGTTGGTTGGGTGATGGTGGCTTTTGAAGCGGTCGAAGTTTTGCTTCTCGCTGTTGCAAAAATGTATGCAATTGCTCTGCGTTGATTTGGATCAGTGGATCATCCTCTTGGATGATCTCCTCTTCTTCCAACTCCTGAGAAATGTGGTGCGGGGTCTGTATACGATAAGAGGTAAGAAAATGTTGCTTGAAGCATAAAGAAAGTCAAGAGACAAGAGAAGTTTTTTTCAAAAAAAAAAAAAGAGAGAATGAGAACTAACCAATTTTCCGCTCTTTGCGTCTTCCAAAAACTTCAGAATGTCGTCTTCATCGATGTGACCGTCCGTTGATGGAAGAATGTATCTCTCCAATTGGTGAGTCTGCCAGTAAACAACACAGTTGTTTTCTTTATTATTATTGCTATTTGAAGAGAGAGAGAGAGAGGAGAGGAGAGAACGAATGACGACAAAAACCTTCGGATCTTCCACGAAGAGCATGTATCTCACATCAGAAGCAGGCTCATGGCCGTCTATTTTGAGGTGCATCCCTGAGTGAAGAAAACGAGGTTTGATGCCATGCTTGCTGGCCAACGTGCTTTCGAGTTCTGGAGAGAGGTCCTGAACAAGGACCAAACAAAAACCTAGGTTAACTTCTGCTTCGCTCTTTCAATTCTCTTCTCTTCTTTATCTCTTTTTCTTCTTCATTCTTTCCTTCTATGTTGGATGGTTCAAAGTGTGACAAGAGAAGAGAAGATAACAATAGAAAACAGAGAGAGAGAGAGAGAGAGAGAGAGAGAACTAACCTCTTCGTTAAAGACAAGAAGAAAAGTGGCCGGTGGGTCAACATAAATGGGTTCGTCCTTTTCCGTTTGCTCTTCTGCTTTCGTGGATGTCCCTTCCTCTTCCTCTGACGACGATGAGGCGGGGGGTTCATCCGCGTGGGCAGTGTTATGAAAATGCCAGTACGCTGCTCCACTTGCAGTCAGTGCTGTGGCCTGTAGAAACGGAGTTGTTGTTCGTGAGAGAGAAGAGGAGAGCCGAAGAGAACACGGCAGAGAACCAAAGAACAAGGAGAGAGAGAGAGAGAGAGAGAGAGAGAGAGTAAGTGAGTGAGTACAGCAAAGAGTGTAGAAGGAGCCCAGCGTAGCGGCAGTTCACTGGCAGACGATCGCACAGGAGGACCAATCCATATCGACCGCCTTTTTGTGTGTCACATAAAGCGAAGCCAATCAGCAAACAAAAAAATCAAATCAAATTGCAAGGGAGTGAATAATAACATCGAGAGAGGTAGCGAGGTAGAGAAGGAGAGAGGTGGGAAGACGTGGCAAAAGAGGAGAAGAGAGAAGAGCAGAGGTGAGAAGAAGAGGAGTGAGGGGAGAAGAGCTTTACAAACCAAGCAGACGGAGGGGGTCGACGTGGAAGGAAGCTAAAAAGTGGCGTGTGGTTGCCTCTGCTCGCCCATGAGGAGGAGGAGGGCGCAGTGTGACTTCCACCAAGCGAGCTTCCCGCGGGACGGAAGGCTCTCGGGAGTCGTCCTGGACGCGGCTGCGAAATCCTTCTCATCTCTCTTCTCTTTTTTTTTTTCTATTTTATATTGACAATAGGGTTCACCCTAATTGAAATTAACAACGAACCTAATAGTTTCCAGCCTATCGTTTGTCGTCGACAAAAACAAATTTATCGCATTCTTTCTTCGATAATTGAGGATCAATTTGTCGACAAAAACGACGAGCTAGAAAAAGATGAACGCAGCCGCGAGGACGTCGCGACGAGGCTTTCTCCTCTGCCGGACCTCATCGCTCCCACGGCCGGTGTCTCTCTCTTCCTCCTCTTCCTCCTCTTCCTCTCCTGTTTTTCGAATACACACCCGAACAGCACCGCTGCTTCTTTCTTCTTTTTATTCTACCACCACCGCTACTACTCGATTTCAATGGAAATCTTCGTCGAGGCTAGCTCCTTCGCTGCATCCCCGTCGGCCAACCACCATCCCTCTTCTTCCCCCTTTTCAAAGCGGCAGCGGAGTCGCTTCCTTTTTCACGACAGCTTCTTGCAACTACTCTTCTGCTTCTCGTTTTTCCACCACCCCTTCGGAGGAGGAGGATGTCCCAGAGGCAGAGCTGAGCGTTCCTCCTTCAGAGGAGACGCCCTCTCCACCGCCATCGCAGTCGGAGGTGAGCGACCCTCAGGAGCAAGCGGCGATGCTGCTCTGGGAGGAAGGCAAAGCGGAGGAAGCCATAGCCAAAATGGAGGAGTGCGCTCGCTCTCACCCCAGTGATTCTCTTAAGCTTGGTATTCATTCTCTCCTCTCTCATCCTCTTCTCTTTTCTCCACTTCTCTCGTTCGCTTCTTCTCTTCCTCTATGCTTCTCTTTCTCTCTTCCTCTATTCTTCTCTTCCTCTTCCTCCCTAACATTACGCGAACCACAACACAAAAAACCTATACACACAGAGAAGTTAGCAGACATGCATCTGGCTACTGGCAACTACAATACAGCCATCGACCTCTACCAACGCTGCCGCTCGATGGTTGAAGCCCAACAACAAAGCGACATTGTATTGCAACAATCATCCTCCTCGTCGGACGCTACTCTGATGTCCATTCCTAAGCGATGCAGTCTGTTGGTGGTGAAGCAAGGCGAATGTGAGGAGCGCAGCGGCCATGCGGAGTCCGCTCGACGGCATTACAAGGACGCCCTTGAGCTTTGGAATGATTGCTCTGCCGCCCATCAAAGGTTTGTTTGTTTGTTTGTTTGTTTGTTTGTTTGTTTGTTTGTTTGTTTGTTTGTTTGTTTGTTTGTTTGTTTGTTTGTTTGTTTGTTTGTTTGTTTGTTTGTTTGTTTGTTTGTTTGTTTGTTTGTTTGTTTGTTTGTTTGTTTGTTTGTTTGTTTGTTTGCTTGCTTGCTTGGTTGTTTGCCCTTTTTTCGCTTTCTTTTGTTTGTCTTTACTTGTCTTAAGAACAGAAGAGCGATGATGAGGAGAGGGAAGAGAGAAAAGAACACAGAGAGAACACTTGTGCTTTGCATCTTTGTTTCGCTTTTAACAAGTAATTTTACCATATAGGTTAGGCTTCATGCATTTAGATAATGGGGAAGCAGAAGAAGCCGAGAAACACTTTACGGAGGGAGTGGCAGCATTGCAACGGACTGTCGGAAGCAAACCCGACAAAGGGGACCAATGGGTGGCCGCCGAGCTGATGTACGGCAGAGGCAAGGCCCGCATGGCCCAGGCCAGATGGAATGATGCCGCTAATGACTTTGAGAAGAGCATCGCTCTCTCTGGGGTGGAGTATGCCCCTTCGATGAGTGCCAAAGGCGACTGTTTGCTGCGAATGAGTATGTTTACTTTCTTTTTCTTACTTTTCTCTTCTCTTCTAATCGTCTGTTATTCTAAAGAGCGATATGCGGAGGCGATAGCTGCTTATTCTTTATTTTACGAGAAGTATCCAGACTACTACGAACGCTTTTCGGCTGACACCATAGAACGTACTTTATTCCTCTTCCTTTTATCTTTATCTCTCCTCCTCTTTCTATCTTTTCTCTTCATCTCTCTCTCTCTCTCTCTCTCTCTCTCTCTCTCTCTCTCTCTCACATTCTCTCTTTCTCCCAACAGAACTTCAACACTCCCCAATTTTTTATGATACCGTTTTGAAACGTGCAATGGCCTATATCGAATTGGGGGATACGGATATGGCCCTCCTGGACCTCGCCACAGTCATAACGGCCGCCGACGATTCCCCAAAGCACCGCGCCCTGGCGCTCTACTACAGGGCCAAGTGCCAGCAGAGACAGGGGGAGTGGTGGGGAGTTGTCCACGATACCTCCAACGCGCTGAAGACCGACCCCTCGCTCTTCCAGTGTTATTGGGACAGAGCCATCGCCTTTGAGGCCTTGGGAGAGGAGGATCGCGCCAAGGAGGATCGCGCACGTTTCGAGCTGGCGCAAAGGGAGCGACAGTTCCATTAGGCGGGGCTAGACTTGAGAGAGGAGAGGAGAGAGGTGGAAATTTCATTTTGGAACTCCGCTTGATTATGATTGGATGTCATTAACTTTTACGGAGCCAATCCGAAACGCCGCGCGCGTCGCTTCAGCACAGTACGTGGACAACTTTGTCTCACGCTTTTATTTATTCCAAGTTTAAACTTTCAAGAAATAGGAATTTTAACGAGGTGACCAAAGAAAGTAAAAAAAGGAGGAAGAAAACAGAAAAAGGGGAGAAGCGAAGCGAAGAGTAGAGATAGAGAGATGCCGCCCTCCGGCAGGATGCAGAGAACCTCGTGTTGGGGTCTCTGCTTCGTTTTGTTGTGTCTGGCGGCCTTGGTGTCCGCCTCTCCCTCTCCATCCTTCGAGGTGACGGACCCTTTCGGCTCGCACCGTGAAGGTGTGGAGCAAGACCTTTTCACCGTTCACTTTAAGCACATGCACAAAGATGACTCCTTGCATGCTCACGAGGCGCAAGGCTTTCAGTTCACCGTGAATCAAATCATGCGGCCCTCTTGGTATCTCCAGAGGAAGGGAGAGGAGACGGCGGTTCCATGTGAGAGGGATAGCGGAAAGTTTTGGGAATGCGTTTTGGGAAAGGACACCATTCAAGAACTAAGTAACGACGACAAAGTGGTCGTCAGAGGTTCGTTAAAGTTCTTTCGTTTCTCACTTTGGACCTCTACTCTCTCCTCTTTGTTTCTCTGCTTATGCTTTTCGCTTTTCTGCAAAGAGATATGACTGAGATAAAAAAACAACAGGAAAACTTGTTAAAAAAATTACCAGTGGCTCTCGACTTGTCCGTAAGGACGTTATTGGCCTACCTGCTGAAGGTACACGCCCATCATAAGCTCCTCTTGAAATAGTTGTTTTTGCGAAGGAAAAAGATTCTAAAAGCTCCATTGATCGCTTGTCACAGATTTTCCTGAGGTTAAACCGGTCGTCCTGATGGCATGTACGTGTCTCTCGCGTTTTCTTCTATTGTGTTCTTTCTTGCTGCTCCAATTTTGCCATTCCTATCATCAAGATGCTTCGTCATTCTGGGGGGCCCCCTTTCCTCTATTTTTCTCAATTTCAACGCCTTCGAGCTGTCTCTGTGGAGTTATTCGTCACGCTGCACTCTCGCCCTTGCCCACTAATTGACTCCTTTTCTACCAAAATGAATAGTGCCCTTCGAGGAAGAACCTGAACTTCCGCTAGCCCCACAAGACGAACCAATCCCCGAGCGGAAGAATGAAGCGAAGACTGTAGCTGCACCAGCAGTGGCTACCCATCCTCTTCCTCAAAAGCAGAAGATACTGTATACCCAAACCGCATCGTCGCCAAAGATGGCCACAAAGATAACAACCTCTACCAAGCAGCAATCAAATCGCCACCACTTGCAGAGCGTTTCAAGTGTGGCGAGCGCGGCCATAGAGGCGGCGAAAGAGTTGGGAAAAGGGTTTACTCCCACCGTCTCCAGGTCGGTGCGAGGAGTTGCGGCGCGTCAGGAAGAGGAGAACGCTGATATCGTTATTACCTATAACTTGGCTGACCTTTTGCCTACCTGCTAAATACATACATACTCGCACTAAACTTTTGTCGGATCGAACAAAAATAAAACAAAAAAACAAAAAAAAAAACGAAACAACAACAAGTGGTGCGCAAAAAGAGTTTTGGGTGTTGTGGATTCTCCCAACTCAGTGTAACCGCCAGCACAACTGAGAAGTTATAAACCTCGCAGGAGCAGAAATGAACCAAGCCACCGCCAAGTAAAAAACAGTACGTCTCTTCACTTTTATTTCCCTCCTACTGTTTTTTTTTTTTCCCTCGTTCTGCTCTTTCTCCCTCTATTATGATCTCCGTTCTCTCTTGTCTTGTTCCACCACGCTCCTCCCCTTTGCGCAGTCGCGTAGATTTGGGGAGAAGCCCAGTAGAGTAGAAATACTCCTCAATGATGGCTACCCCTTGGGGTGACAATCAATATTGGCTTTCGATTTTTTTTTGATTGAAGAAAATGCCGGGGGGCGACTAGCACACCCCCAGCGCTATCACAAATTATGCTGTCCAGACACCCACTTTGGAGTGTTGGTCCGCAAACCCACATCTACCTAAGTGCAATGGTAGCGCGGATTCACGAAGAGCACCGCCTAAGTGATCGCAGCAACTCCCAGCCAGGTAAGTATGATTTGAGGGATGCTTGAATACGGTATTTATACTACTACCGCTGTGGAATTTATTATGGGATGGAAATTATCTAAACCAATCTTACTGACCCTCAGATATCCTGACGTGGCATAGATCGATCAAACGTCGCCACCAACAAAAGTTGAAGTGTCGTTGCTCATCGGCTGCACCTAACGGTGGCAAGCGACCCTCCTCCGCGCTCAAAGGCACCCAGCGCGTCGCGCTTTTCCCCTTTGCCCCAGTAGTGGAAAAATACATGACCTCGCAAAACTTTTGGCTACCAGCTACACTCATATTGCCTTTCCCTTTCTCGCGAAAGCGCAAGAGAGACCTTGATGCCCAAGACATCAATCCCCGTGGCGGTAGTAAACTGTAAGCAGGAGTAGACAACACCAGAGGTAACACGTCATGCCCTTCCCTCCGCTCCCTTGAGGCGCGGTGGTAAACCAGTGCAACCCTCCTCTCAATCCCCGCTATTGGTTCGGTACCTCTAAAGTTTTCCCCCGAAAACTTTCGAAGAAAAGTTTGTGGGATAGCACATAGCGGCCTGCAGGCGGTACGTAGGCCTATTTTAAGTTAGGAACGAACAATGAAAAGAAAAGGCACTTCACATTACAGAGCCGCAGAGGAAGAGAATGAAGCGGAAGTTCTGCGCAACGACAGCTCTGGCCGTACGAAGCGCCTTCGCCGGTACGTGACGAACGCCAACAAACTTAAAGAGAAAGAACCGGAACAAGAGCTGAGCGAAGGGGACGAAGAAGAGGAGGAAGAGGACGATGGCTCAGAATATGAGGAACCTTCGACGGATGGAGAAGAGTATGAAGAAGAAGAAGAAGATAACCAAGAACCTCAAAAACCTTCCAAGAAGGTGGAATCTAACCCCTCGTCATCCTCCTATTTACCCTGGACAGAATTTCCCAAAGGACAATGGGGAGACACACCCCGCCCCAAAGGCCGCAGCGCCACTGACAATCGCCCTCTGCTGGCTTTTCCCGAGAGAGCCTCCTGGCGGGCCTGGCTCTCCGCCAACTACGATTCCTCAGGCGGCATATGGCTGGTCTACATGCGCAAAGCCAGCAACCTCCCCTCCGTTGCCTACAATGAGGCCGTGGAGGAAGCCCTCTGCTTTGGTTGGATCGACTCCACTTACAACAGCTGGGATGAGCACCGGGGTCTGCAACTCTTCACCCCAAGAAAGAAAGGCAGCGTCTGGTCCAAGCTGAACAAGCAGCGGGTGGCCAGGTTGGAGGAGCAGGGTCTCTTGCGCACAGCGGGCATCGAGAAGATCCAGAGAGCCAAGGAGGATGGCTCCTGGTCCATCCTGGACTCGGCCGAGGCCTTGGAGATTCCCGAGGACCTCGCCCAGGCCTTTGAGAGTAACGGGCGAAGCAAAGCTAGAGCCCATTTCGAGTCCTGGGCGCCCTCCTCCAAGAAGGGCATCTTGGCATGGATCACTTTGGCGAAGAGGGCTGAGACCAGGGCTAAGAGGATAGAAGAGACGGCTGCCATGGCGGAGCAGGGCAAGAAGGCTCTTTCTTGGGGCGGCGCTCAGAACAAAAACAATCAACAAACGACGAAGCCGACAACAACAAAAAAGAAGACGGGCAAAAAAACAGCAGCATAGTTGAGAAAGAGCGTTGTGCGAGTTATAATGTTTCATTCGTTTCGGTGGAAATACGTTTTTAAATACAAGGGAAGAGCTCTAGCTTGAACAAAATGTGACTAACATCAGGAGGTGGTGAGTGAGAGTAAGACAGCCTCTTTGTCCGCACTGCAGCTTACGCACCGTTGGAGTTAGAAGTGGCAACAACCGCCATTCCTTCTGCCTCGTTTTCTCCTTCTTTCCGTTCTTGGGAATGGTCGCCTTCCTCCTCCGCAACTTTAGCTCGTTTCCTGGGGGACGGCTTGCTTCCTTCCTCTTCCTCCTGTTCTCCCGCTCCTCCTTCCTCTTCTTCCCCTTCTTCTTCTCCCGTTGCGGCGCTGTCTTTCTTCCTCTTCTTACCACTTTCGCCTGCTGTCGTGGTTCTCTTGCCTTTGGGTTGTTCCTTCTCTCCGGTTTCCAAAAACTTGAGAATGCGTTTAATGAGAACAGGCTTTTTGCCAGAGCTGATCATGTCGTTCTCTTTACAATATTCCTTCAGCTGAGAGGCATTGTACGTGTTATGTAGGTCCTGTTTGGTCATTCCTTTCTTGATGGTGGAGATGGGAGGAGGCACATATTTTTTGCCCTGCCCTTCTTCTTCCTCCTCTTCCTCCTCTTCTTCCGCCTCTTCGTCTTTCTCCTTCTTCACCTTTCCCTTGTCCTTTCCTTCTTCCTCCATAGCTTCTCCGTTAGTTGCTCGTCTTTTGGTGATTGTCTTCCTGGTTTTCCCTCTTTTACCGCGTGCCTCTTCCTCCTCCTCCTCCTCCTCTTCCTCCTCCTCTTCCTTCTTTACCTTCTTCCTGTTCTTCGTCTGCTCTTCTTGTTGCTCCTCCGGCTCTTCCTCCTCCTCATCGGGATTCAAAGGCTCCAGTTCGAATATTTTTACCATCAACCTGTCCACCAGTACTTTTTTCACCGGAGTGGTCTTGGCCTCCAACGCGGCAGCCCATTGCTTCAGCAAGGGGAGGGCCAGGTTGTGCAGGAACTGCTTGCTGCCGGTGAGCATGACCTCATCGGCTATCTGAGAGACCATGGACTCCCTCGAGCCCGGTTCCAGGAGCAGCATATCACAAAAGTAGCGCAGAAGCTCCTCCTTGCTGTCCGCGAGGAAAACGTCCAGCCCTTGGTCCCTTATGGCCAACTCCAGCTTGCGCATCTTCTCCGCGTTGGAGCGCTTGGCTCTATCAATGCCGAAAACCTCACAAGCCATCTTAAAGTGTCGCACGTCCAACACTCCGAGGAAGCCCCGTATGCCGATTTCCATGACCCTGTGGCCCAGTCGTTCCAAGAGTTCTGGCTTTTTGCCCGCGGGATCGACCTGATTGACGGTGAGGCTCTGTTTCAAGGTCTCTGTGCTGACCTTCTTGGCAGCTTCTTGCAGCTCATACGTATCTTGTGGCATTTGAAATGGTTTGCAAGCTTCCTCCGCGATGATAGAAACAGATTTTTTTTTGATTACGCTACCCTGTTTTTTTTTTTCACAGTCAGTTTTTTTTTTTGTTTTCAAAACACACATTATCTTTTTTTTTTCACGTACCGAAATACAAAAGAGAGATCTCGCTCACACTCCCCGCACAAAAAAAAATAACGGGAGGGGTTCCTTCCAACCAAGCAGCAGGAGCTGAACTCTTGTTCCTCGTTCTGCGTAGCGCAACCCCTTTTTTTCTCTTTTCTTTCTTTGTCTCTCTTTTATTTTAATAAAAATGTCTTCGCCAAGGTTCGATCCCGAGGCTTGTGGGGTGTCCAACCGAAAAAAAAACTACCCGGTTGCTTGTACGGTTCGAACCCGTAACCTCCTATTTCTCACTCACAACAACTTGGCTACCCGGTTGCTTGTACGGTTCGAACCCGGACCCTCCTATTTCTCACCCTCAACAACGTGGTTAAGAGTGCGGTTCGAACCCGCACCCTCGTTGCGACAAAAGAAGAAAGAAGCGAAGAAGAAAGAAGATGAAGAAGGGAACGCCTCTTGCCCTGGCGGGACCGCGGCCGCTGTGTTGGTATTTCTCTTCGCACAGCGCCAAGGTGTCATGGACTCCTTGTTGTGCTCACTATTCCTCCTTCAAGTCTCCTCCTTCTCCTCCTACCTCTAGACGGCCTCCCCCTTCTCCTCCGCCGGCAGGAGGCCCAAGGGCTGGAGCCGGAGGGGAAGGAGACACACCCTCGACGGTGCGGCTGGCACAACAACAGGCCATTCTGGCCAAGAAGCTGCTTCCCTCTCCTTCCCTGGCCATGCCACCCGCACGCATAAAGGCAAAAGTCTACGCGGAGGAGTCTTTGTCCCAACTCAAACAACAAATCAAAGGTTTGCTGCCATGTTGTGATTGAATTTGATTTTGTTTTTTTGCTGACAACAAATCATTTTTGAAACAAAAATATCAAAAAAGAGAGAGAACGTAAACGACAGCAACTGCAACTCGCCAAAGAGAGACATCGCGAGGCGCTCGAGAGGCAGGCCTTGGAGACGGCAGCCAGAAAAGCCGCACGGACCCAAGCCGGAGGCTTCCTCTTGCAACCTTCTGCTTCTTCTTCCTCCTCTTCCTCTCCTTCTTCCGCTTTCCCCATCTCTCTCAAAGAGGCAACGGCGTTTGCTAATGAATACGATGATGAAGCAGAAGGAGCCGAAGACGAAGATGAGGAAGAGGACGACTACCTGCTGTTTGGTGAGGAGGATGAGGAAGATGAAGAGGATGAGGAGGGAGAGGATGAGGAAAACGACTTATTGGACTTTAACAAAACAATGCAACTGCTGAAAACGGATCCACAGCTGAGAAGGGACACTACTGGCAGCACCAAATACATCGAAGCGCCTCCGAGCTACGACAAACAGCTCCTTCAACGCTTCAAGCACGAGGAAAACCAGAAGGACGTGTTGCGCTCGTTCTCGAAAAAGAACAGAGGAGAAGAGGGGGATGAAGACGAATACTCGGAGGTGGAAGTCTATGGCATGGATGCCAAACGACGGAGACAGCTGCGAGGAAGAGCGGCACGACGAGCTATACGAATGCAGAGGATGAAGAAGATCATGCGCCTGAGCAAACAAAACGGAGCTATTTTGGATACTACCACCGGTGACATAGAGATTACACTTCCATCCGTTAATAACGTTCTTCACAAAACGAACAACGCAAAATCACTTGTACCATCTCAGTTCTTGCATTACTTTTTGGACCCAGAGGCGCAAATCAAACGGCCTAGAGACAAGAAGTTGGAGGAGAGGGCCAAGAGGATGCAGGAACGGATGGAGAAGCATAAGTTTAGGGCCATGCGGCAGAAGAAGACGACCAGCCCCTACATTACGGATGCCAATGGAGAGGGTTTGACTCGAAGACAGATTCGAGTGGCCAAGTTTGTTCTCCTCTCTCTTACCCTCCCCTCCCCTTTCTCTCTCTCTCTCTCTCTCTCTCTCCTTGAATTAACACAACAAAAAATGCCCAGGCTGATATCATCGGTGCTCCAAGCCATTATTTTCGAGCTGGAGGTGCCGGACATGCCGGCGCATGATATTTGGATCTCAAACGTGGAGGTCACCAGGAACATGCGCATCGCCAAGATTTATTGGGAGAGCACCAACAATGTCGATCTCATCGAGCAAGGTTTCTCCCCTCTATGCTTTTTTTCCCTCATCAATTTTCAAATCTATTTTTGCTGACACACTGTTGGTGTCCAATCATTTATCTGAAAGGCTTAACGAAGCACGCCCCAAGAATAAGAAGAATGTTGGCCCAACAAATCCAATTGAAGGAAGTGCCTGAACTCGTTTTCACCCGCGAGCGCGAATCCGACGAAGACATGAAGCTTGAAAAGTTATAATCCCTTCTCATTTCTGTTTTCTTCTTCGTTTCTTCTTTCCTCATTGTTTATTTCTTCTGTCTTCTTTTTTCCCTTGATCGTTACTCCTTCCCTTTTCCTAAAACCTTACTTCAACAACAACCAGAGTGATGCAAGAGATCAACGAGGTGGAAGGATGGACGGAGGAGGACGTGCAGCTCGGGATACGCCTCTTGGAAAAGAAAGAGAGGAGAGAGGAGGCGGAGAAACGAAGGCGGCAGGCAGCAGCCGGTTTGTGACTCGGAGCAACGCGCTGAAAGTTGGACAATCCGTGGCCGTATGTCGTTTCAAACCATGCAATTATTTTAACGAATCTCTCTTTTTAGGCGAGTTTCGCTATAAAAAGGTAATATTTGACGACCCTTTAACAAAGAAGCAAGGCTGCTCTCCCCCTCTCTCTAGGGTCCTGTCTCTCTTCTATGCATGATCGACGGAGAAAGCGGTGTTGATCCATGCGGTTCTCGACGTTTTTGCGCTACTTTGCGGCGTTGATGGTGGTTGCATTGGCAGGCCCGACTATGCTTTTCTTTTGTGGATCAACAGAAGAGGTGCGTGTCGAACCAAAATGTCCAATAGTGCCGGCCTCTTCCCCTTCTCCCTCGTCTACTCCAACAACAACAGAGCCTAGGAGCATTGATCCCTACAACCTTTCTTTGCCCTCTTTGGTAATGTCCCTAGTACAAAGCGATGAGCCGGATCATGTGAAGGAGCTGCTGGATCCAGTGTTACCCTCTCTAGTTACTGTGGTGTGGGTCAACCGAGAGAAGTTTTCCCACACTAAGACCGTTTTGGAGGACTGGTGGCGCAACGACCATCTTGGAATTCGCTGCATCTACGTTCTCAGCGGTCTGGAACAAGACTCTTTAGTGGAATGGCTGAAAGAGAAAGAACGAACTTTGGGCAAGGATCGCTTTACCCTGCTTGAAGACAACACTTTGCTTCCTCCTTTCGCCACTGTTAACGTTGCCTTGGAGCATGTTCGAACCAAATATTTTGTTGGTATTCATGCCGACACCGTAGTGGAGCCCCTCTCCCTCCATTACTTTCTTCGCAGAGCACTTCTCACGCCCGATGCTGTCGTCATCGATCCCATCATTTGGGAAGAGCATCTAGGAAGCCACGAGCTCATCCTTCACAGTACCTACGAGCTTCTCACAGCCTCCAAAACATCCGACCGCTCCTCCCTGGTTCCTCACTTTCTCCATCTTCCTCGACAGCATGTATCCATCTCCTGGTCCGCTTCCTCTACTTCGGATTCCATACGAGAGTTAACCAAAAAGTATGTTGCAACTCAGCCGATGACCGCGATGGGTGTGGAGTATCACTGCGCCTTCTTCGAGACTGCAGCGGCAAGACATCCCTACAAATTGCTAGACACCTTCGCCCCAGAGAACCCTCTTAACGCTGCTTTCGTGGTAGCGGAGATGAGTAGGATCATCGTGGTGGAGCCCCAGGCCATTGCCAAGTATGTCTTTCCGGAGGGTACCAATGTCATAGAGCAGGAGGATGTGTTCATGATGATGTGGGCTTGGAGTCCTGAAATGGGTTATATTAGCAAGTACCTTCACATCGCACTTTCTCCTTATTGCTTGATCCTTTTATGATTTTTCCTTTTGTTTCTCCAGCTGTTATGCAGAGTCCAAGTTTGGTCACACTGCTGAGAATCCACGGTTCATGTTCTGGATACGCATGATCGGCTACCGCATGCGCGGCCTGGCCTTTGGAATAGGCACTGCAAAGGCTCTCCTCCCCGATCCTACCATCCAAACCCAAATGGTCATCGGAGCCTTTCTTCTGGTGGGCTCTAACCGTTTTCGTCTCTTCAACCCAGAAGAAAAAGGAGATTGGTTGGAGCCAAGAAAATTCTACTTGGAAGCGAAAAACGCTACTTACGCCTCTTCGACACCAACCCCTGTCCAGATGGAGTTTGCTCAAAAGAAGGACCTATTCATTCCGAAATGGAACGGAGAGCAAATGAAGAAATGGTTGGAACGCGTGGCCGTTCATGAAACGGAGAATAAGAAACAGCACAAAGGATTCGTTATGCATAAGACGGATCGACTGAAGGTAGAAGGCTTTGACTGCAGCACTCAAACCTATCGCCAATACCATTTGTTGCGAGTGGATTTCGAGGTGGATGAAAGGGGGGACGAATCGGAGTGCCTATCCGCTCTTCCTTCTGTCTTTACGGCAGGCGCTTTCATCGTCATGGCCGTTCCAACAACGGACAATACCAAGGAAACTAGAGCCAAGAAGCTACGGCAACAGTTTTGGTTCGAGTTTCCTAACACATCAACAGAACAACAGTTTCTGGAGGAAGTGTTGCCAAGGGCGAAGATGCATGGAGGGCAGTGTGCGTTTGTGGAAGCTCAGAGCAACCCCACTTCGATCCTGTTGCCAACGATGGACGGAGCAGTGCGTTTGCTACGGTGGAAACATAATTTCAACTATGATGACTACACGGCGGCACTCGCCAGCCATATCATTCGTCCTCATGTTGTTGCCTAAGGGAGATTGCAGTGAAGAAAAGAACGAGACAGCAGCTGAGAACGCGAGACGAGAACTGGCGTTAAAAAAAAAAGAAACATACAAACCCCTATTTAATTTTTTGTAAACGAAAGAACAATAAGATACAAAAAGCCGTTTTGAACCTCCGAAGAAGACAGCCAGGAAGAAGAGGAGTGGGCTACTCGGAGGCAATTCCGGCAGAAGCCATCCAAGTCTGCACCAAACGTTCGCTCTTCAAATCCTCCAACTTCTCGCTAATCTTCACAAACTCCTCAAAGGAAATGCTGCCGCTTTTGTCCTCATCCGCAAAGGTAAACATCCTTTCCACATCGCTCCTCAGCTTCCTGCGATAATCCTCCCCTAGGCCTTCTCTCTGGAGGCGATGATGATAGGCCTGACTCTTCTCGGTCGCCAACAGCAGCTCCTCCAAGTCCAAAGAGCCGTTGCCATCTCTGTCCATATCGTTGAACAGCTGCCTCAGCTTTTGTCGTCGGATTATCTTCTTTAGGTCTTCTGAGACCGCACAAAACTCGCCAAAGTCTAGGACGCCGTTATGGTCCTTGTCGGCGTTTGCCATGATGGCATTCACCTCTTGTTGGACGAGAGCTTCTTTCAACTCGCCAAATGCATTAGCGATGGCAGCTCTGAGTTCGCTCACCTCAATGGTGCCGTTGCCATCCACATCAAAGTAGTTGAACATGCGATGAAGGTACTCGCTGTGAGCTTTACCAGATTGGTACTCTCTCATCATCCTCGTCATCTGGCCCAGGAACACAAACGTGAGGGTGAAGTGAGGTCCCAACCGCATGAACAGAGGGAAGAAGCCCTTGTAGACGGCGCCTATTCCTTCTGAGCGAGTGACCTTGAGGAACGCGTCGGCAGGATTGACGTAAAGGAGTCCTCTTTTGGTGACAGGGTCCACCGGTTGGTTATACATTCTCGTGCGGATGGTGTCGATTGGTGTGATTATCACCACAGTTGCAAATGCTGATGCTAATGCGCATGACATATCTTATGTGTTTGTGGTTATGCGTCAGTGAAAAGCAGAACAGAAAGAAGAAGTGATGCGTAGAAACGCAGAAGATTATTTGGAGGGAGAGAAGCAAACAAACCAACTAAAGGTCCATCCGACATCAACTTGTATCGCTGCACGAGGTTCTCTTTGAGCATAGTAAAAGCAGTCATATTCACCGCAGTGGCCAACGTGGAACGCCAGATGCTCAATCCGGTGCCAACATAGAGGCCCCTAATACCCTCGTTTCTCACGATGGCGGCAAAGCCATCGCACACTCCTTTGTAGTTGTGTTGATGGCCGGTGGCTCGTTTGCCGCTAGCCTGCATGCGAGTTTTTAGGATCTCAAAGGGGTTGCAGGCGATGGCGCCTACAGCTCCTGAAATGCCTCCCGCTGTCATTCGTTTCCATACTGGTGCGCCTATGGGTATGAAGTAAATGTAACACATAGGAAGAAAATGTAAGTTAGAGAGACAAGCAGCAATGCAGAGAAGCGAGTAGCAAAGAGAGCAGCGAAGATAGAGAAGCAGAGGACAAAGAGATGAGAAGAGAAGGACGAGAGAAAAATAGAAAACAAAAAAACCTTTGTCGTCTTTGGAGGTATGCAAAAGTTTAACGACAGGGTCATAGAGGCCAATACGAAAGCAGTTCTTGGAGCCTTCGCGAAAAAATGCCGTGACGAGGCCCTTCTCCAGGCCACGAACGCCCTCATGCTTGGCGATCTGCCGTATGCAGTCCCACATGCCTGAATAGAGTTTCTGTCCACTGGCGTTGAGCTCGCCTTGCAGCTGCAGTCTTACCTTTATGTTTGTGTTTTCAAAACAAAAGTGAGAGACCACAAAAAAAAAAAAAAAACGACAAGAAAGAAAGAAAGAAAGAAAGAAAGAAAGAAAGAAAGAAAGAAAGAAAGAAAGAAAGAAAGAAAGAAAGAAAGAAAGAAAGAAAGAAAGAAACGACAAGAAAGCAAAGAAACAGAGGTATTGCGGTAGCATACCTTGGCGACGTCAAAAGGGTTGGTGAACACAGCGGCGAGCATCGGCGATGCCGAAGAGAACAGGAAGCCCGACCACTTGGGAACCACAACGGGCGGTGGGCAAAGCACGTCGTCCGGATGGGCCACATACCCCTTCGCACCCCCTGCTGCTGCTGCCGCCGCCGGTGAAGCCATCTCTCTCTGAATTGCTTTTTTTTTTGCTCGTCAACCTAGATGCCGTGACGACACGAAGAATTTAAGGAACCACCTTACAATTCATCAAAATTTTTCCAAGAAAAATTGCAAAAAAAATGCAGAGAGATGAGGAAGAAGGTGAGCACGCTGATGCTCGAACGAGGAAGAAGACAGAGGCCGAACAACCTGGGGATGGTGGTGATGCAGGAGATGGACGGTTCAGCGAGGAGCAGGAAGAGGCGCTCCAGGCGCTACGAGACAGGATAAAAGAACTCCAAGACCAAGTACAAGCCAGAGCGGAGGAAGAAAAGTGAGTGCTCTCTCTCCTCGTCTCTTCTCTTGTTTTTTTGTGGCGCGTAACGTTAACAACGACTTGCTCCATTTGTTTTGTTGTTATTGTTGTGAATAAGAATGTATGACGCAGAGGCAAAGGACTACATGGAAGCACTCCACCAATACAACGAGCTAAAAGACATTGGGCAAATGCTTATGGGCAAACTTGGTATTCTATCCTTCCTTTTTTTTCTCTCTCTTCCTTCTTCTTCATGCTTCATACTTCGTTCTTCTTACCAAAGACCTACTACAAAAAAACAAATGAATAGCAACGTTGGAAGGTCTTTTGACAAGAGACCTTTACGTCCGCTACGACCTCAAATGGGAAGATTAAAAACAAAGGAGAAGAAAAAAAAAACCCTTGTTCCTACGTGTTGATGTGAACATCATGCATGACAGAGACGGCCGTCTTCTAGATCCAAGGAGCCCATCCACCATACGTTCTTCCGAGTATGTTGGGGTCGGTGGCCTGATCCACCAAACAATCCACCTGTTCTTTCACAGAAGAGCACCTCTCTCCCACCATTCCTCTTATTCTTCTTCTTTGCTTCGTGGGTGCTGTCTCTGCTTTTGTCTTGTTCTTCGTATTCTTGTTGGCTTCCTCATCATCCTTTGCAAGAACGATCCTCTCGAGAGCAGACAAGTAAGGAGCTTCCGCGTGAACGCTTCCTCTCAGCTCTTTGACGGTGATATAAGCCGGGTTCATGCCTTCCAGCTTGAGGCGAGCGATTTCGATCTTTTCTTTGGGGAACCAATTGCTTCCTCCCTCTTCTCCTTCTTTTCCTTCCTTCCCTTCTTTTCCTTCTCCACTTTCTCCCATTTCACTGGAAGAAGAAGCAGCAGAAGACGAAGAAGAGGATGACGACGAAGAAGATGATGAAGAAGAAGCAGATGACGACGAAGAAGCACCAGCTCCCTTTTGCTCACGCACAAGCCGACGTGAGAGTTTCACCCAATCGAGCAAAGGTTCTTTGATGAAGACATCCATCGTGTTGAGGAGAACATCTCGATTGTCGCGAAGGGCGGTTAACGCGTGCACCATGTTGTGCTTGAGGAGCCCCTCGTGGTCCAGCGGGAGAAGAAAGTTGGTCAGTTGGCGAGTTAAACGGAATGGCATTAGCTCGGGGATGGGGAGGAATTGAGTAGCTGTTCCGAATGCGTGACCAAAGTCGATTCCTATCAATCCACCTCTGGGAAAAGGAGAGAAGAAGAAGAAGAGAAGAAAGAGAGAATGGAAGAAGAGGGTTAAAATGGAACGGAGAAATAGCGATAGTAGAAGAGAGAGAAAAAAAAGAAAGAGGAGAAAGAGAGTACGTGGTGAGATCAAGAAGAAAGTTTTCCAAATGACGATCGCCAATTCCTGTTTAGTAAGAGAAGAACCATAAACTAAGTATCCACAGTGGACAAAGAAAAAAACTCACAGGAAAGATCTTACCAATGATATACGAAGCAATGTTAAAGACGGAGAGAGAGCGTGCAAACTGGGAGCGAATAGAGAGATAAGCCTCTGGAGAGGAGGACAGAGCCACGATGCCCCGCTTCAACAAGTCCCATGGCAACAAGGAGTGTTGTTGCTCCACCTTGGCTTCCGTGTTTTCGGCAGTTGCATTCATGAACATCGCCTGATACAATGTAGGTAACGATTGTTGTGCCTTTGTGTTTTTAAAGTTAGAATTAATAATGTTGAGAAGAAAAAGCAGAATCAACAATACCTTAGCGGACTTGAGATACTTTGCAAAGGAGCGCAGCCACTGATCATGTATCTGGGCGGCCTGAATCTTCAAGATGCTAACTTCGGCCGGGTTCTTCCTCAAGTCCCTAGCAATCTCTTCCTCGATGATTTCCTTCAGCGGTCTCGTATCATTGAGCCACTGGATCATTCCCACTTTGGTCGTCATTGGAACCACTTGATAGGTCTTTATGCTGAGCCCGCGTTTGTAACAAGTGGGCGAGGAGAGAAAGATCTCGTTCATGATGGAGAAGAGCTGCTGCACGCGTTGATCGAGACGCAAGTCCTCACCACCTTTTACTAAGTAGGGATAGTCTCGCTCGTCGTTACCGTGCATCTTGAGACGTTTGGGACGACGGAGGGAACCCATGACGAGGAGCTTAGGATCAAAGCTGGTGACCTTGATGTGGGTCTCTGGTTGAGGCTTGCAAAGCCCGCTGTATTGGCCCGGAAGTTCTATGTACTGTTTTTTTAAAGGAGAAAATAAAGTGATAATAAGCAAAACAAAAAAAGTACTGAAAGGCGGGAAATGCGAACTTCAGGACTGGATTGGTCTGATTGCTCAAACTCGTTCAACCACAAAGAAAAATCCTGCAACTTCATGGCCTGTGTACGTTTCGGTTGCATCTTAGCCATCATCTTGGCACTGAAGTCACCCACCAGCTTAACAAACGCGTTAAACTGCATGCGACAAAGCTTGGAGGCATCCTTGCCAAACGCGTTGTTGAAGAGGGTGTTCCATGCGGAGGCGAACTTCTTGTTGTAGGCACCGAGATGAGGGGCGGAGGGATTGAATACGTCTTCGTAGATTTGTTGGTGGAGGTGTTGGATCTTGCGGACATCTCTGCGTTTGTTCTTGATAAGAGGTTTCATGTCTTCCATCCAGTCCTTCCATCGATGTTCTTTTGTCACAAGAAAATGAGAAGAAACCTAAGAAACAAAGTAGCAAGGAGAGAGAAACAGAAGAAAAGGCAAAACCATACCAGGATTGGTAAGCTTTTCCAACGCTTCCACGAAGTCATTGAGAAGAGGATTGTGCAAAATTCTCGCCAGTTGTAACAGTGAATACGCTTCTTTCTTATGCCTTCCTTCTGATGACTCTCCTTCTCCTTCCTCTTCCAAAGAAGCTCGAGTCATTTGTTTCCAGTCCAAGTTTAAATGGTCCGTGCTGATACGAAACGGGAAGTAAAGGGCTTGAGGATAAGACCTCGCAATCTCCACCAACAAAGGAAGAATGCAGTCTTTCTCCGGCGACTTGTCAATAAGAGCCATCATTTGGGAGATCCATCGTATGAACATCCAACATGGAACTTGTTTTGCCGTTTTGGCAAAGAGGGCTTGCAAAACGTTTTCCTCTTTTTGTTTTTGTGTTTTTTTCGTCCCCATTTCCATAGTTGTAGAGGCATACGCTGAAAGAAGTTCGAGCAGACGCGGGAAGCGATCGCCGGCGCGAGTGTTGCCTAGTTTCATCGAAAGCAGCATGTGTTGGATGACCATGGCAGCATAGTTTTTCATCGTTGTGGTTTCTTTCTTTTCGCTTCCTGCTTCTTCCATCCATTTGAGGCGATGATCGCAGAACAACGCCAACCGAAAGAGCGCGTCTGCAGTAGAAGTTACCTTTCTTTGTTCGTTGCGAGTTGTGGACAAAGTGGAAGAAGACGATGAAGTCGCATCCATTTGAGCGACGGCAGCACGATAAGATGTTTCTGCATTATCAAAGCATTGTTCAACGGCAGTTCTCAAGATGGATTGCTCATTCTTTCCTTCTTTTGTTTTCTCCGAGTCGTCTGTTGATATCAATCCACGTGCAAAAAGAGCAGCTATTCGAGAGGAGGTGTCCGATGAAGTAGGAGATGAAGATTGTAGCGTATCTCGAGCAATATTGCCAAGGTTTTCGTAGATGCTCGCTACCAACAACTCGTATTTGGTTTTGTTGTGAGAGTCAGAGGTGATAAAGTCATGGTCTCGCTTGGAGAGCACAAAGCTGAGAGCTTTTACAAATTTGTCAACTCCATCGACGGTATCCTTTGTAGCCGCAACCCTGATTTTTTTGAGGAGGAAGAGACATAAGCAAGAAGAGAAGCAAGGAGAGAGGCGAGAAGAGAGCAGAGAACGAAAGTTACTTGGCTTTCATGCAATAAAGCTTCACCAACGAACGGAAAAACGGAAACTTGAGGCTCGGTTTTTCGGCATTGGTCTGTCCCATCTCCAACATGCGAGCATGTGTGCTCTGCGCGGCTTTAAGGGACAGCTTCATGTAAAGATCAGCCACGTAAAAGTTGTTCTGTTTTCTCGCTCCAACGGCCATTTTCCTATAAAGTTCTTCTCTCTCCTCCAGCAACAGTTGTTTGGCGTTCAACAAAACATGTCCTGAACCAAGGATCATGCTGGAAGCAACTCCGCTTCTTCCTTCTGAATTAAGAGAATTGTTGTCTTTCTCCCAATAGTAGGAGAATCGCTCGTTGAGTCTTTCCAAGAGAACGGCACGATTGGTGACAATGTCGTCCCACACGTTGATGCCATCACGACGAGACGATGGCCAACGACGTTCCCAACTGTTGAGTAATGATGCCATCTTTTTCGTATTTGCAAAATTGGTATCCATATCATCTTGTTTTTTTAAATAAATTGTTAGCTGCTGACGCGAGAGAGAGAGAGAGAGAGAGAGAGGACAAGGGAAGGGACGATAGAAAAACCTTGAATAAAGCGAAGAAATTCTTCGAGCTCAATAATTTTCTGTAGGCCTTGAAGGTGAGCATGTCGCCCAGCTAAAGCAAGCGGATGAAGAGAAGACCACTTGGACAGGAAATGGGAATAATAGGAGTTCACATAAAAGCGTGCTTTGTCATATTCCTCTCTTGTGATGGCAATAAAAGTTAATTCTGCGATAAAATCCGCCTCTAAGATTTGTTTTCCACGTTGGGCTGCAGCAAGATGACCATTAGGAGAAACAGCAAAATAGGAAGGAATGCAAGCAGAAAGATGATAGGAGAGGTTAATGAAGAAAGTACCAAGAGGATCTGTGGAGCCGGGAGCAAAAGTATAATCGCAAAACTGCCACAGGTCCGGCCATCTCTCCTTCAACTTGATGTGACTCTCCAAAAAGTACCTCAAGTAAGGGTCCAAAAATTGGCTCTCAAAGAGACGAGGCAGGTTGTCCTTTCCCTCAATCTCCTCCAGCGTGTTCAACGCCAGGTCGTTCCATTTCGTTAGTCTGGCCAGGCATTCCAATCGTCCGTTCTCCCAAAGGTCCATCTCTTGTTCCGTTGGCGCACCTCCTTCTTCGTTGTTCATTGCGTCACTACCATCAGCAAACATGTCTGTAGCTTCTTCGTAGATGCGTAATGCTTCGACATAATCGCCTGCAAGTTCCGCTTCTAGAGCTTTTTTGGTGAAGTGTTGTTTTGCGATGTGTTTGTCGTAAAGGCCTAACAAAACATCATCTTCGCCCAAAGCTTTGTACAGCCTAGCCAATTGAAGCCAAGCCGCTTCTTGATTGTTATCGCTACTGTCGTTGTTATCTGAAGAAGAGCCAAGAGCCTTTGATGACTTTGTGCCACCTCCTTTTCGTTTTTTGGTGACGGAAGGTTTGTTGGTGAGATTGAGGATCTGTTTTTCCAACAGCATGATGCCTGTGTGATAGTTCATGCTCTTGCAACTCGTATCTCCAACAAGAGCTGCTGGAAGCTCTAAGAAAGTAAGCGAACCTTGTCCTTCACCATCGCTGGAAGAAGAACTTCCATCATTGCCTCCAACAGAGGTTGATTCGAAGCATATACTGTGAAGACAAGCGATGAAAGAAGGATCACATTGTCGAGACTTGGTTAACAATTTGATGAGATAACGATGTACTTCTTTCTCCGTTTTGGTGTAAGAGGAAGAAGCAGAAGAGTCATCTTTGTTGCGGCGATAGTTGTCATTGTCGGAGAGATATGAGAAAATGGAGCGGAAGAGAGTGGAGAAGAGAAGGCGTGCGATGCTAGCATCACGTTGAGCCAAGGCTTGCAGTGGAGCTATAATTTCGGAGGACTTAATTTGTACGTCCGGAAGTTCTCCAGTTCTGTTAAGAAATCAAAAATAAAGAAGGTTAGCAAAGCGTATTTTCAACAGCGAAGGATTGAGACGAGGAAAAAATTACCTGTACTTGCGAAGCATTTGGATGGCGTTTGAACGAGACTCCTTACTGCGCTGACCCCATCGTTCTCTATGTCTACGTCTCCGGTGCGCAGGTGCATTGTACTGTCCATAGGACTGAGAACCTTGATGATGTTTGCTCGTAACTTGTTCTCCTGATTGAAAGAGAGAACGAAGAAAAAGGAATTTAACCAAACTTGGTCAAAAAAAATGAAAAGAAGCGAACCTCCTTGAGATGAAGGCAGCGATGAAGCAACATGTCTACCAGGTCGGCGGAAGTATTCGAATGGCTTTTTGAAGGTGCCTCCTGGTGAGCTGCCCTGTTGCTGTGTTTGTTGAGAAGCACCTCCACTTCCACTCTGAGTGGTATTACGTCTACCAACCAAAAAACGTGGTCGATTAAAAGTGTTGTTGGTATCGGATGAAGAAGATGATGCCGTTTGAGAGTCAGGTGTAGCTCCCAATTCTAACCAGTGAGCAGCGCTGCTGGAAGAAAAAGCAGAAAGAGCCGACTGTTGAGAGAAGAAGTAGGAGAGAGCAGGAGTAGCTCTAACTCCTCCTCTTCTTGCAGGTAGTTGCTCGTTGGTATTATCAGAAGTTGATGATTGTGAATCGCTCGCAGTATTACTGTTGGCAATGGTATCACTACCACTAATATCGTCGCGCTTTCTTTTGCCTTTTCTTCCTGTGGTTGCCGAGGTTTGTATTTCCTTTTCCTTTTCCTTATCTTTCTCTTGTTTCTCAGCTTTCTCTCTAGAAGCAGAAGAGGAAGACGATGATGACGAAGAAGATTGGAGAGAGTCTTCGAAACCGAACTCTTGAGATTGACTTTGTTGTGAGTATTGTTGAGACTGAGACTGAGAATGGCTTCCACTAAGAGAGAGCGAAAAGAGAGGGGTCATTTGGGCGAGACTTCGTTGCTGTAGACCAAAGTTAATGTTGTATTCCTTGAATTCGCAGTCGGTGAGAGCGTCGAATAGAACACGATCAAAGTCGGGACTTCGTCTCGTCAAACAGAGCAGTAGATGTGTTGAGAAGTGAAGCCAATCGGATTCCACTTCTGGAGAATACATAATTCTTTTAAAGAAAGAGTGAGGAAAAAAGTGAAAGATAGAGCTAAAGAAGTGAAGTGTTACGTACTTTAAGATTTGTTTCAAACGTGGAACCGTAGCAAATTCTAAACGTCCGTTCTCATCCCAGAATCGAACAAGCTTCTCTCGAATAGCAGTACTTCCATCACTCAATCCTTTGAGCAAATGAACTCGCAATACCTTGTTATCCTTCAACTCCTCGCAATGCTCATACAGCCAAAGCAGAATGTCGTAATAGGTCTCTCTCATAGTCTCATTACCATGATTGGCAAACGTTTCCAGCATGGGTTCCAGAAACGTCGAAATGTTGGCGTACGTCAGTGTAGGCAACAAGTTCCAAACGATTTGAAGCAACAAGAGCTGATTGCTCTCATCACGGTGAGAGAGCAAGCGAGGCAACAACGGCTGAAGTCGCTTGAAGAGTTCAACCTTTCTCTCCACAGTTTCTTCTGCCTCATCCATATCAGTGTCTGCTGCACGAAGAAGAACGAGAGTGAGAGCGATCTCCTTGAACTCGCCCATGAGCTTTGGCATCACGTCAAACAGCCGCACGAAGAACTTATCGACGAAAGCAGGGAAATGCAACGAGATCTTTTGAAGGCAGTTAAGCACTAGCTCGTACTCTGCTTTGGCGAACATGCTGTTGATCTTGTCTCGTAATATCTGTTCAAAAGTGTTGAGGCGACTGCTTTGACTGTCCATTGTGTCTTTCTCTTTCTCTTCGTCACCATCGTGGTGGTCGTGAATGTACTTGAGCTGTAATCCACAAACTTCAGCAGTGGCGCAATAGATCTGCTTAGTGGGAATGTTGAGATTCTGTAGCAATCGTTCGAAGAAACGAAACTCGGAGGCAATGGCAGCATCTTCTTGGGGGTCATAGGCTGGCAGGCCAGCACTAAGAAGAACGCCCAAGAGTTGAAGGCCGGTGAGCCGTGCAAGTTTGGCGCTCTTGTGTTTCACATCGTAAGAGAGATATCGCATTATGATGTCCTAAAATAAAACACTTTAAATGAGGAAAAGCAAAAGAAGATGCGAAGGAAAGCATTACCTTCGAAACGTTGAACTGTCCTTTCCATCTTTGAAAGAACAATTTGATAAGCTCGATATTAGCATGTAATATACTTGGCTTTGGATAGGCCGCCACTCTCATAAGCAGGTTCTTGATTGGAATGAGAGGGAGGCGAGGAAGAGAGCGAGAAAGAGAAGGAGAGAGAGAAGTAGAGTTAATGACTTCCAGAGTAAATCAGAAACAGTCACCCACCATAAACTGCGTTGCAATATTAAAGTGTTGAGTTGATGTAGGAACAAAATTCCATTGCAAGAAGAGAATGCAAATGTCACGAAGGAAATAGTTGAAGCTGGTTGCATGCTCTTTACAATTGACAACAGCAACCAAAGGTTCAAACCATTCCTCAGCCCAAGGCCCAAAGGCAGATGGCTTGTTGATGACAATCTTTGTAATGAAAAGTTTAACATTCGGATGCGTTTCTGTAGAAACAGATTAGAAAAGAGATACCGACTAACTTTAAATGTATAAGAAAACGAAAAGCAAGAAAGAGGAAAGAAGAAGAAAGAGATACAGAGAGAATGAGAAAGGGCAGGATAGAGTACCTGCGGCACAGATCTTTTCGTGCATGTGCTTCATCCAAGCGGGCATGCTCAGTTGGGTTGATGTTTCGTTTTTTGGTGGTTGTTGCTTGTTACTGCTGCTTCCGAAACGACTTTCGATAAAGTCAATAACGGAGAGAATGGTCGACATCGTGTTGTTGGCGTTCAAGCGATCTAATTCTAACACTTCTTCGTCATTTACTTGTTTTGTAACAGTAGAATCAGAAGACGAATCTGCTTGTGGAATCTCTATCATAGACTCGGCTTCATCTTCGCTTACATCATCTCGTTTGGCAAAGAAAGAGCCGCTCTTGACTGAAAGCTCTTGACTGAGGCTGCTGTCAGCCAAATACTGGGAAGACATGTACTTCAGATCGGGCACTGGTTCGCCTTCGTTCATCGTCGTGGTTCCGCCACGTCCTGAACGCAAATCTTCTAGAGCTTTACGGGCCAATGGAAAATTGGTTTCAACCTGATGTTGCGAGAAAGAAAGAAAGACAAGATACCCAGAATAGAGCGTGTTAGAGCGAAGGAATAAATCAGGAGAAAAAGGTGGTAAGTAAAGAAGACCTGAAAGTTGTAACGGGCAGCTCGATCAACAATGTTGTCCCAAGATTCTTTGAACAAAAATACGCTGAAGAACTTCTCATTGGTTTGTGTGCACTTGATAACTGCAGCCAAGGTGTTGTATGCAGTTTGGTAATGCAACAACGCAAGCTCGGCAAAAGTCAATTCATGTGTTGTTTTGTCTTGTACTTCATTAACACAAAGCAGAGTTAAAAATGAAGAAGAAGAAGAAGAAGAAGAAGAAGAAGAAGAAGAAGAAGAAGAAGAAGAAGAAGAAGAACAAGAAGAACAAGAAGAACAAGAACAAGAGAAGACAAAGACGAAGACAAAGAAGAATAATAATAAAAATGAGGACAAGAACAAGATACATGCCTTCTGTTGAAACTGTTTCCATTTGATCCTCTCCTAATGCTTCTTCTGCACCTGAAGCTGGCAACTGTGAAGGTGCTGCGTCCTGCTGTTCATTTGTAGTCGTGGTAGATACCAAACTGTGAGCAGATCTCATAATAGCAGAGGTCAGCTCGTTGCCTTTCGGTTGAGTTTGTGATTTGCTTATCTTTCCTCGCTTTTGCTGCTCGCCGAAGTAAAGCTTGTTCACGCTAGCTTTTATGATTTCTCCTGGTAAACTGTTGAACAACGCCTCCAACAACTGGTAACCGCAAATGCGTTGCACCAGCTCTGACTTCTTATCCTCTTCGGTCTTTTTCACATATTCTCCAACATCGTCCAAGCTTTGACTCTGCTTGGCGTCATCTTTTTCTTCATTCACAGTGACGGCGATGATACGATTGATATGAGTCTCAAAGATTGTCCTCTGCAAAGATGCGTTCATCCTGTAGATCAACGGTATGCAAAGATCTCTCATAAGGAGAAAGCGTAGTGCAGTGGGTTTGGCTGCGTCCAGAAAGGTCGCGAAGCAAAGGTCAAAGAGGGCATTGGTAGTCTCGGCGTCAGAGAGGCAGCGAGATTGATTAAGAAGAGAGTCAAAGGATGCTTTGATGTGAGATGAATAGTGGACATGGTTCATGCCTTCGCGGAGCACGGGGAAGAGAACAGAGAGAAGCTCGGCACTACCAGTTCTGACGAAGGCGCGAAGCAACTTATCTAACGCTGTGGTATACTCGTTGAAAATAATACTTCCTTTTGGAACATCTATACAGTATATCAGAATAAGAAGGAACAATAATGAAAAGAAAGTAAAAGTAAGATCACCATGTGAGTTCATCGGGAAGTCATAAATGACCATGTCCGTAAGCCTTTGTTTTGCCTTTTCGAACAAAGTGAGTGTCGTATTCTTTCTAAAGAAGAAAACTGAAAAAGTTTTTGTTTGTACCAGCTCTCGTTGAGAAGAAGGCAGGTCCTTGTGCAAAAGAAAAGGAAGCAACTCCAACACATGATTCTTGAAACTCAGTGAGGTGCCTTTGTCCATGAACGACAACAACACGCCACAAATAAACTGCGCGGCCTCCCTCTTTGAAGGAGACAGAACATAGGGTGTATCCAGGACAAGAATCTTATGCAAAAGTTCGAGCGCGTTCTCCTTTTCCTGTTGTGTGCTTTCTGGTCGCGTCCATTCCGCCAAACGGCTGATATGTGGAAGAAGTTCGTTCAGGAATTGACGTCGAGAACTGGTGGCGGCGGAAGGGGTAGAAGGAGTGGAAGATGGAGAATTAGTATTTTCCTTGTTGACTTGTTGGTGTTGCTGTTTTTGTAGAGTACGTGCTTTGAGTTGTCGATCTAACAGACTGAGCAACGTACAAAGCAGCAAAGAGTGTCGAGGAAGGAACACCATGAGAGGTTTTGCAAATTGACTAAAGTTATGAAGAATGTATTCGTCGATTGTGTCCTGAAAATGTTTGTAGAATAATGCTCCTTTCATTGATGTCTTAGCGGTAGCAGTATCACCAGTAGTTGTTGTGGATGTTGACGATGAGGTGGGGGATGCCAGAACGTCGGTTTGAGTGTGTGTGGCTGTAGTTTGGGCTCGCTGTGAAATGGTAGGAACTGTACTCAAGTCAGATTGATGTAACGCTTTTGTCTCTTGAACCAACGTTGCATCCTGCAATAAGATAATACCAAAGTGTGAGTGAGAGAGAGAGAGAGAGAGAGAGAGAGAGATGCGCGAACCAAAAGCAATTTGAGAAGAAACTTGGAAGAGACGTTCAAGTTTAAGGCTAATCTAAGCAATTGTGTAGCTACGGAAAGCTGGATTGGAGTATAGCAATGAGCGTTGTCGAATACAGTTCTAACCAACTGTTCCCCAATGGCGAACGAAGTGGAGCTGTGCGAAGAAGAAGAGGAGAAGTAAGGCAACAACATATTACATGCGTGCAGTTGTTCGTAGCCTCTTATCAGTGCTGTTGTAGCTGGAACGTTGAGCTCTGTAAGACATAGAGTCCAGTGGTAAGGTTAATATACGAGAATAAGGAGCAAAGCGAGGATAAGAATATAATAAAGAATAGAAATAAAGAGAAGATACCTGGGTCCGTCAAGTTGATTTGTAGTAAGTTATGTCCAGGTTTAGTCAGGGCCGATTTGATCACAGCAGTTAGACGATTGGTCTCTTCAGTTTCAAGCCTCTTCTTCAGAATCTTCAATAGCCTCGTGGTTAACGGGCGTAGCATGCAGATTGAGTTATGTTTGGCATCTCTTTTAACATCCGTCTCTGCATCTGCTTCTTCTTCACCCTCTTTCCGCTCTGTAGAAGCAATCAGTTCTAAGTCGCTCGTGCTAATCCCGATTTCAGCAGATTGAGGAGAGAGCATGCAGTCCAAAAGTAAACGGAAAAGCAGCTTGCTTGCTTTACCAGCCTCACCTCCTTTGCCTTCACTAAACCATGAATCCATTAGAATTGCAGATTCGTCACCCATCTTTTGTTGTTGTTGAGGGCTGAATTCGGGATATCGTTCCAGCAACAAAAGCAAGAACCGAAAGAAGCGAATAATCACCGTTATTTTCAGTTTGTTGTACTTTTCGAGCTCACTAGGCGTGAGCGACTTGAAGGCATCAGAGTTGAGAATGTTCTGGGGAGTGCTTGCAAAGTGATTCAGGAAATGGGAGAGCGAAGAAAAGAGGCGAGAATGTACAACAGCTGTCCTCGTTGAAGTAGCTTCAAGGGAAAAAAATCCTTAAGTTTTAAAGAAGCAGAAAAGATTAGAGGAAAGAGAGAGCACGTGAATACCTGGATTGAAAATACGACTAGGCCTCAAATACTGTTCACCTAAGACCCATAGATAGCAGTCCAATGCTGCATAAAGGTGCGAATACCAATAAGTCAAACGCGAAAGATTGAACACTCCAGCAGGAGGAAGGCGGATCCGTTTATGCGTGGACTCAAAGGCAGCAATAAAAGGTGAAAGCGCAGCAGATTCGTCTTTAGCGGTTTCCATCTTTGCAGCAATCCAATCACCCGCAGAAGAGATTCCTACGAAACAATAGCAGAGTATTCTATTTTTAGCAATACACCTTCGGTCTTTGTTCTTCTCACGCGGTATGAAGCATCACAAACCTGGAAGCAACGGGCAAAGCTTGTTGATTAGCGATATAATCTCCAAACGACTGCGACTCTCTGATTGGCCTATTTCCTATAGAGAAGCAATAAAAAAGAAATTTCAGAAATAAAGATTACCAAACAGCAAAAAGGGACATTACTTTAAAAAGCCATTCAATGAACGAAGCCAGATTTTTATGTTGTCGCCTGTCCTTATGTGACTTGAACAACAGGGAATGATTCCGTTGTACCAGTCTAAGAAACAAATGAATGACATCCGCGATCTTGTTTGTAGTGCCTATGCTGGGATCATCTGAATGAGCCATTCGCAAGCTGTAGATTTGATTGTGAAGCACCTCCAAACAAAAGATGGAGACCAAGTTCTTATCCTGGCGAAATACTTTGTAGATCTGCGCAAAGGTTAAAGCGGCCCCCAAGCGCTTGTAAGGGTTCGGATGGTGAGAAAGACTGTACAAACGCTTGAATAGAGTTTTGGCGTTTATCATCGTCTTTTGTTGCTGTCATATAGAGCACTTCGTTAATAATCTATAAAATGACGAACGCAAACAAACACAAGAACAAACATACAAATAAACAAAAGCGCAATACTTACTTGCTCGGAACTTTGTTTAATGGACCATCGCAAGAATTCAGCGAGGGCACCTGCAGCCAACTCTCGCATGGCGCCATCGGATTCGTTTCCAACGGCATCCACTATAGCATCCAACAGGGAAAGCGTTTCTGCATTCTCGTACGAAGAGTTCTTGGTGAACCAACGAACCAGCTGAAAGAGCAAGGGCTCAAAAAGTTGACGAGTTACAGGATCAATGTCCACTCCAAGACGAATCAGACATGGAAATATCTTTTGGTAAATCTTGTAATAAGGAGTCTTTTTTGTTCAGCAAATACAAATATCAAGAAAGTTAGAAAAGTATCATTAGCAAGTTGAAAGAGAAGGGAACAAAAGAGAAAATTTTATTAATTTTACTCACCGGTTCGCCAGACGAATCCCTACGAGGATTATGAGCATTGCTCCCCACCATAAACAGCACAATGGAATGCAACAGTTCGCACGCAGCAACTTTAGTTTGTCTGTCCGCAGCGTCCTCCGCCAGCTGAACAATGCGCGGTAGCAACGAGTCCAAATGGATTTCAGGCTTCATGTCCACAAAAGGCAGAATGAACTTAACGCGTGGAGTTGTGTCCCAAGCCATGTCCGATCCTGTCTCCTTGTTGGAGGAAACGAGATTGATGGAGCCAACAAGATGAGCATTGTTTCCCCCAAGCCGACCTAATAGCTTCAAGATGCGAAACTGAAGTTTGGCGGCCGCACGATCATTGTACATCGTGTGTGCTTGCGGTGAATCCGTTGAGGAAGAAGACGAAGAGGCATTTTTGAGCTTTTCTATGACTTCAGAGCGATTTTTCTTTTTGCCTGCTTGAGACTCGTACTGAAGGCCTGCTAGGATAGCTTGTTCTCGCTGTTCTATCCAGTCTTTGCTGAGATAGTCATTCAGGCAGGGCAGAATGAGCTTCAGCGGTGAACTCTGTCCTCTTCGTCCTATTAGAGAAGAGAGAGAAAATGAAAAGCAAATGTAAGATTCATGTGCTACATTAGATTGAGGAAAAAAAACCTTTTTCTCCTTTCTCAAGGAAGTGCTCTGGCATTAGATCCAGCCAGTGCTCCAAAGCGTTTAAACCTACTTCAGCAAGTGGCAGATATCTTAAACCAATTTTAAATGCAGTTTGAAGTGCAGGCACCAATAAAGACACTTCAATGAACTGTCGCGGAACAGAAAGCACCAACTCAATGCAAGAAGCCAATAACTCGTCTGAAGTGAAGCGTAGATACATCACAAAGATTAATGAAATGAGATTTAAATCAACACGTAGACTTCACCTTTGAACTGTTTAACTCGCACCAAAACCTCCAAAATGAATTTCTTAAAAAGTGTAAAACAAACACGTTTGTTCTCGTTGGCCTTTTTGGTTCAAAAAAGGTGAGTATGATTTCAAGAAACAAGGAGCGAAGGAAAGAAAAAAGAGCGGGTCCCGTACCAACAAACTGTTTGCTTCTGCACAATCTTCAAAGTACTGAATGGCCTCACAGTTCTTCATCGTTAAGGTAAGCAACTTATAAAAGCCACTTACCAACGGGAATTCGTTGCAGCGTCTGATGACCGCACTTCCAAACAAGAATACCCAACGAGAAAAGAAGGAGGAAGACCGAGTAGATGTTGAAGATGATGACTGAGAGACATGAATAGAATGATGACCGTCACCTTCGCTCTCCTTATCTTTTTCCTTTTCTTTTTCTGGTTCTTCTGTAGGTTCTGTTTTGATCGGTACTGAGAACGACGACGGTGAGGAGGAAGAGTGACTCCGCTGAGAAGTTGTTATCGCAGAGACCGGAAGAATGATCTTGCAAAACTCGACCAAATTGAGAAAGAGCTCATAATCTTTGGGAACTTTGGGCTCCATCTCAACTTCTGTTTCAGCGTTTGTGTTGCTTTCCTTCTCCTCTTTCTTTTCATCGGAAGAAGTAGAGTCGGCATTTGAATTTTTGAAAGACGTGCTGCTCTTTTTGTTTATCGTATAACCGATGTTAAGTGAGTCCATCATTCGCATAATTCCGATTATGAGCTGGTCATATATGATAGAACACATTTCCGCTTTTTCTTCCTTGTAAGAAATAAAGGTAAGTCTCAACATGAAAAGTAAAAAAAATAGAAAAGGAACAGACGAGAACTACGTTATTGAAATGTTGTAGGTCATGCATGTCTCTAGGGGAGAGTAAGTTAACCCAAAGGCGATCGTACTTTTGCTCCACTCGTAGCTGGCCATAAGGCCCATATAAGGGTGCAGATGGTGCTTGCGAACATGTAAGCATCAAACCTGCAAAAACTATTTCAACAAAGTTAAAGGTAACGGCACAGAAGGAGAGAGGAAGGAAGGAAGGGAGGGAGGGAGGTAGAGAGAGAGAGAGAGAGAACGAGAGAGAAACAATACCAATGCGAGAGAGCAGGTCTTGTAGAGCAGAGCCTTTAGAATAGAGGGCCACAAAGAGTCTAGAAATGGCGTAATAGTATTCCTCTCGTTGGGGTTTCTTGTAAAGTTGAGGGAAAATGATGAAGAATGCGCCCATGGCTTTTTCCAGATGATCTAAGTAATGCTCTTCCCAATCGTTTGCGCTGAGTTCCATAATAATGTTGGCGAAGGAGAGAATGAACCCTGAAAGGTGTTGAATTGTATCTTCCACATGATCCGCTGAACTGTTAAGCAAGGGAGAGAGAGAGAGAGAGAGAGAGAAAGAGGAAAGAGAAAGGCGTAAAGAAAGGTGTAAAGTAAGTATGATAGTTAACAAAAAAAAAAAGTTAACTACAAACCTTGAAATGTAACGTTCGCTCATGACAAAAAGCTTATCGAGCATTCGTTTGAGCTCGTAGGTGCCCAGAAAGCGTTGGATGGGCGCTGCAAATTGTCCAAACCCACAAATGCCAATGCCAACTTCATTTACACCTCCTGTTTCAACATCCAACAGTTCAAAGAATTTTTTCATAAAGAACTAGGTGTAAAGAGAAGCATTAATTTCTGACGAGAGAGAAGAGAGAGAGAGAGAGAGAGAGAGAGAGAGGAGAGAGATTAATTTACTTTGAAGGTAGCCTTATTACTCTCAACATTACGATTGGAGGAAACTAGTTCGTTTGAGACCTGCTGTAGGAAGGCTTTTAGAGCTGGGAATGCTGCGTATCGAACTTTGCTGTTCTTGTGCTTACATAAAGTAACAATTCGTTTGTACATATTCTCGCTGTCCTCCGTTAAGTATTCCTTAATAAGGAATGCATGTGCATTGACAAATTTACATGCGGCTTTTAAATCATTCGTAAGGGCGTTGCTTTGGTACGGCAAAGACAGCGAGCGAGAGAGAGAGAGAGAGAGCAGAGAGCAGAGAGCAGTTACCTTTAGGTATGTCGTATCGAGTTAAGTACGGTGGAGGTTCCAAAGCCAATGATATGTATTTGTAGAGACTCTGGATGTTCTTTGGTACTGAACAACATTATTTAAGTGAATGCTAAGATAACAGGCAAATGAGAGAGAGAGAGAGAGAGGGAGAGGGAGAGGGAGGGAGAGAGAGAGAAAGGAGAGGAAGTTACTATTTAAAAACTCATCGCCAAAGTTGACCAAAAGAGAGCACATGCCGTTGATGCCACCCGAAATGATTTTCATATCTGGTTTTGTGGACTTGAATTGCTTGTGCAAGCTGTCCAGAAAGATCTGCAACAACTGATTGGCTCTATGATGCATCGCAGCAGGAAATAGCTCTGAAAGGTGCCCCAATAGTTGCAAGATGTTCGACTTGACAGTCTGTGAGGCTTTGCTGGAGGTATAATATTCTTGCAAATACCTACACAATAAGATAAGGATATGAATAAGCGGGGGACACGTAGGGAATAAACAAAACGCAGTTCCAAAATACCATTCAGCCATTTCTTTTACTCCCAGTTTCTCTGCATCGAGAATGTGAAGCTTTAGCTTCATGAGTCGGATGATTGGGCTGAAACTAGCTTGCTTCACCGTGTTGGATTGTTCTCTCCTAAACACACTCACACATGTTTTCTGTTGCAGCGACTGGCATGAGCTTTGAACTAACTCAAAAGAACGGGACAATGATAGAAAAAGAGAAAGATAGAACGAGAGAGAGAGAGAGAGAGAGAGAGCGAGAGAGAGCGAGCGAGAGAGAGAGAGCGAGAGAGAGAGCGAGAGAGAGAGCGAGAGAGAGAGGAATAAGAAGAAGGCAGTGAAAAAAGAAAAGACCTTAATGTCGATAGCATAGTCCTGCACACGTTTGCCAAGAAGCGTGATGAGCTCGTCCAAAAAGATCAGCAAGTTCTCCTTTGTCTTGTTATACTTCTTCTCCTGCAACGTGACCGTCTTTTCCAGAAACCGAAGAATGGAGTGATCGCTGGCGAGCAACAAAGAAGCGCACAAACCTGGAGGAAACGCAAACACACATCAGAGATCCACACGAATAGAAAAAAAAAAAGCGTAGCCATAGCCATTGCCATAAACAAACCCAATTGATCTTCTCCCACTTCCGTTGTGAGCACTTGCTGTAGGTCCTGAACGATGGCCGTCGGCTCCACGAACGCGTTGCCGTTCTGGTTCTCGGCCAGGTAGTGCAGCTCAGCCAAGTAGTTTTCTATCGCTTGCAGCGCCATCCTGGCCTTTGGATGATGATCATGCACTCCAGCTGCGAACAGTCCGCTGGTCTCGTTG
>JAVKOQ010000241.1:0-79226 GCA_031835245.1 Balamuthia mandrillaris
CATCCTTTTTCTTCTCTCTCCTCTCTCTCTCTCTCTGCTCTGCTCTCCTCTTCTCTCGCCTATCTTCTCTGCTCTCTGCTCTCTGCTCTCTGCTCTCTGCTCTCTGCTCTCTGCTCTCTGCTCTCTGCTCTCTGCTCTCTGCTCTCTGCTCTCTGCTCTCTCCTCTCTGCTCTTTGCTCTCTCCTCTCCCCTCTCTGCTCTCTCCTCTCCCCTCTCTGCCCTCTTGTTGGGTCGACAAAAAAGAAATTAAAGTTCCACCCACAATCGTGTGGCAAGGGGCAGGCGCAGGGAAACAAGGAGGGCAGAGGCTCCTTTGTCTCCAATCAGCCTGGCGCGGCAACAGTCAGCCTATCCTTCTAACGCAGCGCATGCTGCTCCATGAGGAAGATCCATCTTCAAATCCGGGTTGATGGTGGTTAAAATCCACTCCAGGCTTTTTTTTCCCTCCTGCTTCTCTTTCTTTTATTTGTTTTGTTTGTGCAAAAAAAAAAATGTGCCAGAGGGTATGCCAGAGAGAAAGAGAGACCGTAGGTTGTTGCATGCAGAGAAAGCGAAGAGGGGGTAGAGCGAGTCAGCATTTCAAAGTTCAATAACGAGACTTTGTTGTTCGTTGTTGTTTTGTGACGAAGAGGAAGAGGTAGGTCCAATCTTTTCCACCAACCCAACACCGCGTTGAACGTCATAGAAGAAGAAGTTGTGAAGCGGCTCGTCTTTGCCGGACAGGACGTTGATGACTTGTTGCCCTAATATGCCGCCCACTATAGCGCACACTGGACTTAGCTCTGCCATTGCTGTTTTTGCTGTTGTTCTGTTATTGTATTTGTGTAAAGGGAGTAAGAAACGAAGAAGGTTAAGAAAATATAAAACAAAGAAACATAGAAACAAAAAAAGCTACCGTATGAACTCATCTGGCAAAAATGAAGAAGACACGTTGCGAGCGCTCAACATCTCGTGAGCAAAGTTCAACAGACTTTCTTCCTCTTCTTTGCTTGTCGGATAGTGCCCTCCGTTCTCTTCGCTCCATCGTGAGAGAATGGGGAGAGCGAAAAAGAGTTTTGGAGTTCGTTGAAGGGTAGAATCTGCCCAATTCACTTTTGTGGAGAAGACATCTTCTAAACTGGGCGAAGAGATTTCTTTTGTGTGCACGGCTCTTTGTTTCTTCGGTTCGGTATTGTTGTTATTTTTGTTTTGCTTCTTTCTGTTCTTTTTTTCTTCATCTGTTTCTTCTCTGTTGGTATTTGTGGATTAGACTTTTGGAACATACAGGAGAAGGATAAGGAGAAGAAAAAGAACAAGAAGAACGAGACAGAAAGGGTCAGGAGGAGAAGGAGAAACAAAAAAAAACTACAACAAAGGAAAGAAAAGGGAGAAACTAACTCTATGTAAACGTAACGGTCCAGGTCAGAGAAGATGAAGGCCTGATAGCCGAAAGAATCCGTAATGAAGAGTGGTATCTTGTGCTTCCGACAGATCTTATCCACTCGTAACTTGAAGCCAACGCGTTAGCCAAAAGGAGAAAAGAGAAGAAAGCAGAAAGGAGAGGAGATGGTACCATGGAGCTTAGGGAGCAGTTGCTAAGACATATGACATTGTAACTGCACAATACTTCCTCTGTCATAGAGTCGAGGTCCACCGCCTCACACCGCACCTCCACTTTGGGGTTTAACGCTTTGATTTTTTCGAGACACGCTTCTCCTCTCTTATTATAATTCAACAAAAAATGAGTAAGCAGATAGAAAGACGAAGGATGAAGAATGAAGAAAAGAAAAAAAGAAGCGAAGAAGCAAACGAAGCAAGAAAGAAAGGACAAGAAACGATAAGAAAGAAGAGGCAATGGAATAGAGAAGAGAGGAGCAGAGAAGCAAGGAGAAGAGCAGGGAAGAAAGAGACAGAGAGGAGAGAAGGAGAAAGAGTAAAAGAACGAGGTAGCAAAGAAGTGTGTTCACGTTTTTGCCAATGTCGGCTTCGCCAAGAAAGAACTGAGCGCTGAGGTCAGCCTCCGAAACGGTGGCAGCGTCCAACAGCGTCACAGAACCAACGCCCGCCAAAACGATGTTCTTCGCTACCTTTTTTTTTTGTTTTAAACATTTAAAACATCAGAAGAAAAGGCAAACCGGACAAAGTTTTCTCAAAAAGAAATGAAAAGAAACCTCTACTAAAAGACCGCGAAGGTTGCACAGAAGAACGCGAGAGGCGCGCATCCGTTGTTGAGCCTGCGCGCCCCACAGACGGATTTGACGGTCGTAGAGAGCGGCCTCCTCCTCTGAAATGGCAGGAGGAGGAGAGGCCAAAGAAGAAGAAGAAGAAGAAGCAGCGTCATGCCTTACGTTCGTCGTCCTGCGCCCTTCCGCTTCCTCTTCCTCTGCCGGCTGCTTTCTCTTTCGGCTTTGCATTTCTTTCTTTCTTTCTTTCTTTCTTTCTACGTTTTTTTGATGATGTAATTTTTGTCTATTTTTGGAAATTCTAACGTCACCTTTTGGTGTGACGTAATACTATCCATTTATGGGATATACCGACGTCATGCCTATTGTGGCTTTACAGACATTCCCCTTCCCCTATGGTGCTGCCATCCGGCTCTCTCCACCTCAACCACCAGAGCTTTCCTCTTCGTCAGCTTTCCCCAGAGTGGGGGACAGGTAAGGATTTCGCTTCCATCCCTTGTTCCAAACGAGTCCAAACAACGGACAGCAATGTACAAGACTTTCAACTACAAAGAAAGTGCTGAGGCGTTGTTTCCGTAAACTGAGCCAAAAGCAAAGAATTCAACGCGGCAACATACTTCTCAAGCACTGGATCCATCTTGCTAAGAAAGCCCTTATGGTAGCTCTCAATCTCCCAATGATATGTCATCACATTTAAAGCCATACTCAAAATGTAGCTCACTCAAGTCACTTCTTTCTAAGCTTCCACCAACACGTTAGCTTGTTTACACCTCCAAGTGCTATGGAAGGGAAGAGAAGAGAAGAGAACGATGAAGAGAACGAGAAGAGAAGAGAAGAGAAGAGAACGATGAAGAGAACGAGAAGAGAAGAGAAGAGAAGAGAAGAGAAGAGAGAAGAGAACGATGAAGAGAACGAGAAGAGAAGAGAAGAGAAAGAGAAGAGAAGAGAAGAAGAGAAGAGAAGAGAACGATGAAGAAGAGAAGAGAAGAGAAGAGAGAGAAAGAGAAGAGAAGAGAAGAGAAGAGAAGAGAAGAGAAGAGAAGAGAAGAGAAGAGAAGAGAAGAGAAGAGAAGAGAAGAGAAGAGAACGATGAAGAGAACGATGAAGAGAAGAGAAGAGAACGATGAAGAGAAGAGAACGATGAAGAGAAGAGAACGATGAAGAGAAGAGAACGATGAAGAGAAGAGAAGAGAAGAGAAGAGAACGATGAAGAGAACGAGAAGAGAAGAGAAGAGAAGAGAAGAAGAGAAGAGAAGAGAAAGAGAGAACGATGAAGAGAAGAGAACGATGAAGAGAAGAGAACGATGAAGAGAAGAGAAGAGAAGAGAAGAGAAGAGAAAGAGAAGAGAACGATGAAGAGAACGATGAAGAGAAGAGAAGAGAAGAAGAGAACGATGAAAGAGAAGAGAAGAGAAGAGAAGAGAAGAGAAGAGAAGAGAACGATGAAGAGAACGATGAAGAGAACGATGAAGAGAACGAGAAGAGAACGAGAAGAGAAGAGAAGAGAAGAGAAGAGAACGATGAAGAGAAGAGAACGATGAAGAGAAGAGAACCAAGAGAAATCTAAGTTAGTTACACATCCTGATGGCTTCCTCAAACATTTCGGCGCTGCGGGCGGTGAGGACCACCTCGGCGCCGGCAGGAGAGGCCAGTGGCTGCACTGTTCTCTGTGTTCCTCCCTGTGTCTGCACCCACTCCAAAACGCGGCCACGGGCCTTAACTCCGTCCAACAACAACCTTTTCCGCCATTAGAGGTTGCCGCCCGTCGGCAATCCAGATATCCACCGATATCAACCTGGAGTCGCGGCTGTCCGCAATCTTGTCTCATCCGTTCGTCGTCAGTGGGCGCACAAGCACGGAAACTTTGAGCGTCGGGTGTAACGGTAGCCAGCCCCTGCGGCATGCAGCACACAGCCGCCCGCCAGCCAGACCTTTGGTGGTCGACAACGCCTTTTCCGTGGATTGCCTTATTTGAACAAGCACAAAAAACAATAAAGGATGAGACCGACAGGGGCCACGGTCCGCCGGGCCACCCATTACAGGCTTATCCTGCTCTCATTCTTGGGCGACTGATGGTAACATGTTCTTTTATTGATGGTTTTGTGGCTGAAGGAATTAACTAACCCACACGAACTACAAACTGCAGGACTCAACATAACGCTTCCTATTGTAGGAGTTATGGGAGCTGACTGTAATACCAACAGGGACACCTGCACTATCCTCCCATACCTGGACGAAGTCGCGATCACCGCGCACAAACACTACAATCCCCCTCCTTCTGCTGTTCAGCCATCCACTCCTCTCCGATACACTGTCACTTATTATGCAGGCAGTGTTGAACAAGTTATGGACGTAAAAGTCCAGATCAGTTTCAGCCTCACCGCTAATTTTAACCCTGGTCTTCCTACTTCCTTTGTTCCTGGGCAACAACAAGCCCTTGTTCCTTCGTTCAGCGTGTCCAGCACTGGGCCATCCTCTGTGCGGGATGGCTATTGTGTGGTGTCCCTTACGCCGCTCTCAGTATTGGATCGTTCCAGGTCGCCTTCTAGTTGTGGGGATGGACCTGATGGCACCCTTCGTTGCAACTTTCAAAATACGAACTTGCTTCCCGGCTCAACTGGTACAATGTTCCATTATGTCTCTACGTTGCTTAGTTTCTTACGCTTATTCTCGTTTCCCTGCTTGAAGAAAACTTTGCCTTGCCGTTGCTTCCTTTCGGTCCAACGATGAGAGACAACGTGACGGTGGCGGTGCCAGTCTGCAATAACAACGCAGGAAGTCAGCTGAGCCAGTACACTGCTCCAACTCCTCTATCCATGAGCCCACATCCGGACATCCAACTCTCCCTTGCTTTGCTGGGTATGTATCTGTTTAGAGCTTTTCTTTTTTTTTTTCTTGCCTTCTTTGCTGAGGTATCCATCCAAACCATACAACAACAGACTCGGACAGCTTGATCATACCAGGGCATTCAACTGGAATTCGCTTCAAGCTTTCTAACACAGGGCTCTCCACAAGCATGGGAACCACTCTTTTCTGGAGTTTTCCTTTGGATATTAACATCATGGACGATACCTTCACTCAAGCGTTCTGCAAGAGCAATGCGCTTCCCGACCGCAGGGAGCTGAACTGCGCGTTGGACGTCAAAGCTGGAGAGGAAGAGCACCAGCTCCAAGTCCAGTTGGCCTTCGCCTCCACCTTGTCTGCTGTGGATTTCTCGGTAAAGGTCAAGGATGAGGTGCAAAAAGAAACCATTGCAAATGGAAAGCTCATGGTATCGGTGGTGAACCTCACAGCTGGCTTTACTAAGAATCTTCCTGCCTTTTTTGTGCCTGGAGGACAAGCTCGTGCTGTCTCTGCTTTCAACATCTCCAACAGCGGACCTGCTTTGGTGCAAGAAGGCTATTGTTTGGTCTCCTTCTCTCCGCTCTCTATGTTGGATCGTGCGGCATTACCCTCAACTTGCGCAGACGGGCCCAAAGGAACGATTCAATGTAACTTCCAAAGTTTATCTCCAGCTGCACCCGGTTAGTGAATCCACTTCTTTTTAGGTTACCCCGCACTGACTAGTCCAGCACAATGTAGCAAGTTTTGCATTACAAACGCTTCCTTTGGGTCCCGAGATGAGAGAAAAGATAAGTGTCTCTGTCCCTCTCTGTAACAACACTGCCAATGACCTACAGGTCAAATACTTTGCGCCTCAACCTCAATCCTCTCAACCTTCCCCCGACATCCATCTTGCCTTTGCTTTTATTTGTAGGTCTTCTTCATCCACAACTTTTTTCTTGTTTGTTCTAACTTGCTTTGACTTGTGCTTCCCTATGTAAACCGAAGATGACCCAACAGTATTAATTCAACCAGACAGGCCTTTTGCCATTAGCTTTAAACTCTCAAATACAGGCCTCTCTACAAGCCTTAACACAAACACGACATGGCTGTTCCCTTTTGGCCTGACCATTCTCGACAACTTGTTCACCCAATCCTTTTGCCATATGTCCAATACAAGCTTCTTTCAAGTGGTTCAGTGCGCAATGGATGTGAATGCAGGAGAAGACGTGGAGGACAACATACTGGTCTCTGTGGCGTCATCCTCACCTCTTGCAATAGTGAACTTCTCTGTCCATATCACAGATGAGTTGAAAAACGAGCTCTCAACTACATCAGGACAGTTGAAGGTCTCCACTTTCAGCAAAAATGTGCTTATGCATGTTGAGTTCTTGTCTCTGTCAGTCCAACTTGAGGCACGTGTTCAACCTACGCTTCTTTTCTGCTCTTCTCGTCTCTCTTTCTGAACGTTGTGCACAACTGTTAGGATGACAAACGCCATGACTTTGCAATGGACATCAAGAGTGCAGGACCCTCCTGGGCTCTCCAAGTGGGCTGCTTCTTTAACTTCACTGCTCTTCCAGATGGTTCCTCCCTCTTAAATACCACGTTTTCTTCATCCTTGCCTGACCAGGCCTGCACGATTTTAACAAACACCAGCATTGCCAACCACGTTCTCTGCCAGGTAGGCGATCTTTCCACCATTGCTTGGACCTCCTTCCGCTTTGGCCTCTCCTCCAGAGCACCATTGCATACCACCCTCCAGATTGGATGCCAAAGTATCACCCCCAACAACTTCCCTTGGGTGTCCTGGTCAGCTGTGATTGCGGATGGCGTAGCTCAGCCCACCATCGATCCGGGTGCAGACAACACCACCAGCCAGTTCCCCAACAACACGCCGAACCTTCAACTCGTTCCAAAGGAAGGCCCTGAACCTCAGGACCACCTCCGCTTGGACTTTACTTTTCACTCCATCAATGAAGTGGACGCCAAAGGGCACGTGCTGAGGAACATCACCTTGCCATCATCTGGCTATCAATCCACTTATCTGGACAAGCGCACCATTCGGTTCATGTTGGATTTGGCGGAAGCAGACGGAAGAAAGAGAGTGGAATGGACTTTTACGGTGGTGGAGGAAGACAGGGATTTTCACGTTGGAAATACCTCATACAAGGTAGCTTCTGGCTTCAACAAATGGAGCGTGAACATCTCCGGTTGGCTTCCCTCTCCCTCCGCTGCTTCAGCTTCTGGCCCTTCGTCATTGGCAGCTACCGCGCCTCATAACCATTTGCACCAAATGGAAAAGCGATGGTTGGAATTGAAGGTAAGCATGAAAAGTTTGGATGGTGCTTTGAAGCCCCGCCGGCCACAACACAACATCGTTTCTAAGCACGAAGAGGAACATAGAGGAGTCTTGAACAGAGGATTGTGGCACACAGAGCACACCACAGTAATGTTGGGTTTGCTGCAAGTGTGCGTGGTTGATGGGGAACAGCAAGCCGCATACGCCAAAGTGGAGCAAGCAGCAGGCAAACATGGTCAATGGTTGCTCATCCGATTGCCCGTTGGGCAGAATATGTTTTACGATCCAGATGTGCAAGTCTTGGTGGATGGAAAAGGAAGCGGTCACGAAAGACTGAACGTGAAGTTGGTTGTGGTCATTTCGGTGGGAGTTACTGTAGCGGTGTGCGTGGTAGGGATGGTGGTATCCGGGGCGGTGGTGTGGAGGAGAAGGAAGATGGAGGAGTTTTCCGCCTCCTTGGGTGCCGTTAACTTTTCTGGGGAGGAGGACCTGTTGCCCAGAGAAGCAGGAGGGGCTGAGTATGTCCCTCTTGTGGATGAAAGCGACTGGCAAGACTGAACAATGTTAAATTTCTTCCATTCTTTTTATTTTATTTTTTTTGTTAGAGAATGCATCACAGCAAATGTATAAGAAATAAAGAAACAAAAACAAAGAGGAAACCTTATTTTTTCTTATCACGTTTTAACGCGCACTCAAGATGAAGCAAAAGAACAAGAAGAAGAAGAAGAAAAAGAAGAAGAAAGAGACAGAAGGAGCTGCTCGCATTGCTGAGCAAATGGTTGATAACCCATGCGTTGGAAGGCCTTCATTGCTGCCGTTGCTCGTCGAACTCTTTTTGCATTTGTGCGCTCTGCTGTTTCTTGTGAAGATGGCTGAGGAAAACGTGCTTTGGCGAGCAGAACCAATGCTCGTTCCACTGGGAAAAAGTCCGGTGCGCTATTGTACAGTTGCTTCGTATGATTCCAACAAATATGAGCCTTTGTTTTTTGGTTGTCAGCGGTAAAAAGACGAGGAAAGGAAAGAGCAGAGGAGAGAAGAGAAGGAGGGTTAACCTTTTCAATCATTCCAGAAAGAGCAAAGAACATGCCTTGAGAGTACCAAGCTCCACATCGGCCAAGCCTGAAGATGGCGCTCATCTTCCAGAAAATGCCTAACACAAACTCACACCGTCTTGCACATTCCTCCAGTTCAGCATTGTCGTTGTTCTCTTTCTCTTTCTCTCTAACAGCGATTTCGTACTCCCACAGCGCAATGCTCTCCTCGAAAGCGAGTTGCAAGGGAGCCAAGATTCGCATCTGTTGCAAGAAGGCATCTTCCCAGAGCGAAAGAGCTTGGGTCAAATTCTCTCGAAGGGCGTCCATTTGGCCGTCGGCCAAATGGCAGTAGGCCACACGAAGCAAGAAAGCGAAATAAACGGAAGGACTAATTTTGTGCAGTTTCTTTTCCACCATTTCTTCGTTGTAATGCTTCACCGCTTCCCAGTTGCCCTTTCTGTGATCAAAAGAGTTAGAAGAGTAAAGAAAAAGAAATAGCAAAAAAGAAAGGCAAAGAACAAACCGAATGAGTATCATTGACTTCATGCGAATGGTAGATTCTTCATGAGTCGGATATTTGCGCTTTTTGACATTCTCCAGAAGCTCATCTGCGAGTCGAATGCCTCTCTCCAACTCTCCCTGCAAGTACAAAATGACGAGCAACAACGTTTTCATGCTGTCGCTCTCAGAGTGTTCTCCAACTTCCGTCAAAGCCTTGTTCAGCGCTTCTAAACGTTGAATTGTGTAGGTGAGAGAACAGCCAGGTTCGCCCATCAGAAGAAACTGGGTTCTCAACTCCAACATTGCCCTTGTCATGAGCTTTAGTTTCCTCGATTCCTTTTCTTCTTTCGTCTCGGCTGAATGTTGTTGCAGGTCTTGGTCGATGTGTTGAATGAGAGCATTGCATTTTCGCTGAAACAGGTTGTGCAGCCAGCCCCAATGATACCCAGCAAACTTGTTCCAATTGTGGTAGAAACGGTTGACATTGATGAGAACAAAGGAATAGGCAAAAGCTCTTTCCAGCAGAATATCGCACTGTTCCGCCAAAACCGCCAGTTGTAAAGTCAACACAGTGAATATTTTGTTGTCCCATGATAACAAGATCCCTGACCTTTATCGTGAAGCAATGTTGAACAAGAAGAAGAAACAGATGAAGATTATGAAAAAAGAACGTACACCATCAGGCGTTTATACGCGTAAAGTAGTTCTTTGTTCTTAGGGTCATCCTTGAGCCTTCCAATGAGACGGGAAGAATACATGTGATGCACCAATACTTGCTTCAACAAACGATGAATCGCTTTTATGTGCATGAGAGAGAGAGAGAGAGAGAGAGAGAGAGAGAGAGAGAGAGAAGAATAAGCGTGACATTAAGAGTGAGAACAAAAAGACAAAAACCTTCATCCATTGTTTCTTCTGTTTCAGGCACCGGCATTCCCAAAATTTGAAGCGCTTTCTTGGTGAAGCTAACGCTATCCAACAGATTACCAACTTGTCCTTTAGCCAAACCAACCATTCTATACCATCGTCCCACTCTCAACCCCGAATCTTGCTCCATCAGGTACTTTTCATATCGATGTCTTTTCTCTTCTTTTTCTTGTTTCTCGCTCTTCGTTGAAGCTGAAGTGCACATGTTTAAGATGCGTTCGTGAAGTTTGATGGCTTGTAACCAACTAGAAGAAGCTTCTTTTCCTGCATAATTGGTGTACGCAAACTCGCCGGCGAGGTCGTAGTAACGAATGGCCTTGAGAAAGTCTTGGGCTCGGCGCCAGTGGTAGGCCAGCAAAGGATAATGAGGCGCGCTGTTTGTGGAGAAAATTTGTTCATACCAATCAGCAATGATGGCATGGTACTTGTATCGCTCCGAAAAGGGTATCATGCCATATATAGTTTCTATGTTGCTACAGTTCAGAAAGAGCACCAACAAAAGGAGAGCACATAGAACTCTGGAGAGAGAACACGAATGATAAACTTACTCTGAGTAAACGGGTTATCAAAGAAATAAAGCAAGTACTCTCGATCCAAAGACACAGACAAAATGGCCATCTGCCTTAACGCATCCAGTTCCTTCAAGAACTGCTCCTGTCCTAGTTCATCCTTTCCTGCTTTCGTAAGAACAGTTTGCAGCTGAGCAGCCGAAAAACGAGAGCCGATGACGGAAGCCACTTTTAAAATGATTTGTTGGTTGATGGAAAGTTTATCGATAGTGCTCGTTATAGCACTCTCCACTGAGCTTGGAAGTTGACGAATGGTGGAGGGATCCATGAAACAGACATCTTCGCTGCACACTAGTTTGAGTTTCGGGAGTGTTGACGCTTTTGGCACAGTTTACAAACAAATAGAGAGAACATGAGTGAAAGAACTAGAAAAAGAATGGAGGAACAGATACCTAAAGAAATGGCGATCATAGGATTGCCTTGCGACTTGGAGAATAGAATTCCCTCTTCCGCTTCGTTTAGTTCCGATGTTTGCATCACAGCTTTGGCCAATTCTGCTATTTGCTCGTTGCTCATTCGGTTTAGTTCGATGGTTAAAACAACCTCCGGATGAGCTTCTTCTAGATACTTGATATTTGCAGCAAGTGCTGTGGCTTCTTGCCTACCTTCTTCTTCAATTACTACATCCACCTCTTCACGCTTTGGAGTGGAATAAGACCATAAGTACATAAAGACAGCAAGAACAATGTCTATAGAAGAAAGAAGCAAAAGCAAACTACCATGCTTGTTGAGAATGTTCGTTCTTGCGGAGGCCTCGCTGTGAGCACCAAGAAAAGACCATGGTGCGCGTCCGCTGCGTTGAGCATGTGGGCGACGACGCTCCAACTGGCGCTGTCCAACCAGTGACAGTTCTCCATGACTAACACAATGGGTCGGTTGCCGTTGGCACAACGAAACTCGTGGAACATGAACGATAAAAATGCATGAAGTATATCACGCCGTTCTTTTGCTTTCAGTTGTTTGGACTCTGTACAAAACAATCAACACAAAGAAAATACCCTAAGAGAGAGAGAGAGAGAGAGAGAGAGAGATGCGAACCGTCTGTTTCCGGAAACTGAGTCACAAGCAAAGGATTCAACACTGCAACATACTTCTCAAGCGCCGGATCCATCTTGCTAAGAAAGCCCTTGAGGTAGCTCTCATCGGAAGAACGGCACACACTCTCATCTTCTCGATGATGCATCATGACCGGAAAGTCAAAAGCGGTGCTCAGTATTTCCTGCCAGATGAAATAAGGCGTGTTCTTTTCTACCTCTGGTGCTTGTCCGTCGATGAGCAGCACTTCTTCTTTGCCGTTCTCCTGGAAAGTAGTCCAGTTGAGCAACTCTCGAACCATTGCTGTCTTTCCCATTCCTGCTTGCCCTTTGATGAATACCACTTTGAAGGGATGATGCTCTTGATGCATGAAAGTGTCGAAGGCGTTGCGAAAGAGATTCATTTCGTGAGTTCTGCCAATTAGTTGTCTGGGGCTTATGATAGCTTCGCGGAGGGACTTTCGTCTTCCTTCAATGGGGGTGTAGATTGGTATTGGATTTTTTTTCCCCTGTTTGTAGTTTCATTTGTTTGTGGTATTTCACGTTAGCAAGAAAAGAGAACGATGAAGAGATGAGAATGACAAAACGATGATAAGAAGGAGAGCGAGAGGAGAGCGAGAGAGAACGAACTTTAACAAGAATAGGATCTAATGGTTGTAACAAAAAACGGCTTTCGGATTCTGTAACAACACGATAGGTTTGTTCATCAACATAGATAGCACCAGAAGTCTTCCCTCCATTCGAAGCTCTTCAGTTGTTGGTATGAGTACGTTCATTGTAATATGAAAATAAAGAGAAAAGAAGAAAGAAGGAAGAGAAAGAAGACAGAAAACCGAAAGTAGAAACAAACTTTGCAGAAGCAACCATGAGCCTGGCACTAAGATTGACTGAATCTCCAACTACACAATACTCACATCGCTTGGAGCTTCCCACGTTTCCACAGAACGTTCTTCCGGTAGCGATACCAATCGAGTTGAATAAGTTCAATGCATGCAATCGTGCGTTGATGACGAGGGCGGCATTCACAGCACGAACGGCGTCATCTTCCAAAGTCATATGAGGCAACCCAAAGACAGCGATGAGAACGGCTCCTTTATCATCGATGATGAATTGTCGTAACGCTCCTTTGTAATGCAACAACACTTCCTGTAAATGAAAGGAAGGAGATGTTTGTTGTTTGTTAGCAGAGAGAGAGAGAGAGAGAGAGAGAGAGAGAGAAACTAACCTCGGCACTGGTTAATGCTTTTTGCAACGGTTCGAAACAGTTCATAGTGGTGGTGTCCACTTTATTTAGGAAAAAAAAGGATAAGTGAAGTGAAGAAAGCGATAGTGGAGTTCCAGAGTTAAGGGAGCAAACGAACGAAAGAAAGAAAAAGAAATTACGCACGTCCACACAATCCGATAAACAAAACCGTGGTTCGACGTATGTCGGCCAAGTGATGGAGACTATACCCTTCTTCCAACCATTTTCGTAGAGGTTCCGGCACATAACCTTGCATCCAATTGAATCGGCCTTTTTGCTCGGAAGAAGACATGGAAAGTTTGATGAGGGCTCGTTCTTTGCGTATTCGCATGAGAGAAAAAGATGGTGATAATGCACTCCCAACTATGGCGTTGGAACGAAACTTTCTCGTGGGAAGAAGCAGTTGATCTTCGTCTTGTTCATAGTCTTCTGAATCTTGCATCGTTGTCTGCGTTGATAAGAAGACATCTTCGTTTGGTTGGTATTTTTTCAGAATGATGAAGTTGCCAGATGGAATTTGTTTGGCAAAGTATTCTCCTCGCGCGTCTTGCTCTTCGTTTCCTTCTGCCGTTGGACCTTCTAGCTCTTGTGATAGATCTTTTGCTTCCTGTAGTTTTTGGTTGTTGTTTGGCTTTAACATGGACCAAACGTATGAGGTGACGACAACAGTGGATACGGCAGCATCTTGCTCCGTTGCTGCTATTTCCTCCAGTGGCTTTCCAGCCAAAAGGTATTCCCATCGCCCATTCACTCCGCCTAATTGCATCGCCACTACCTCTCCTGTACCACAATTAATGACAACAAACAAAAGAGTTTAACGAGAGAAAGAACGCAGAAGAAAAGAACAAGAAAAACAGAGTGGGAGAGCTTGAAGAGATACCAGCGCTAACGCTGACTTTAACACGCAAAGTGATGTTTTCCAGAATGGAGAGCACCGAAGTATCAGTAACAAAGTCCTTAATTAAGATATCCTCTTCCTCCTCTGCTTCCAGGTTCATCTTCCACTCGAACTTGGAAGCAGCCATTGCAAAGCGGGTGGCCAAACGAACGGTTGCAGCCAACGTCGATCTATGGTTGGTGTTGCTGGTAACAGGCGAAGAAGGTGAGGTGTCTTTGTGACTGGCATCATCTTCCTCTTGTGAGCTCCACACTATCAGCAAAGCATCACCAGCAAACTGCATGCACGAAAACAAGGAGTAAGACGAAGGTAGTAGAATGAAAAGGAGAAGCAGAGAGAAGAGAGGAGAGAAAGAAGACAGAAGGAAGACTACAGAAGGAAGAAGTTGGAAGAAAGAAATGACAAAGAAGAAAAACCTTTATAACATCACCGCCATACTCTTCCACTAAGTTCAACAGTTCTGTGAAGAATCGCTTCAAGACCAAATGCATCAACTCTCCTCCTTTCTGCAAACATTTTTTAAAACAAAAACATCAGGATAACACAACGCTGAGAGAGAAGCGAGAATAGCGAAAGAGAAGAGAACAGGAGAAAAGAAGCGAACAACGACGAGAAGCGAGATGGAAGATGCAGAGGAACAGTAAAGCAAAGAGCAGAAGAGCTTGACACGCAAAGAGCACGAGAAAGAGATAAGAGAAAAGAGAAAAGAGAGTAGCGAAGCAGAGGGGAGAGAGAGAGAGAGAGAGATGGAGAGAGAGAGAGAACCTCAGCACTGGACCGACAGAGCGCTTCTGTCAACGGAGTATAGCCACTGATATCCACAAAGACAACCGCTCCCTCAAAGGCAAAGCAACGTGGACAGTCTTTTTCCTCTTCTTCCTCCGCCTGTTCTTTCTGCGTCGCTTTGGTCTTCTTCTTCTTCATCTGGAGTCGTTCGCTCGAGAGGGAAAGGCATCTCTTCTTGACCAGCCAGGGCACGTAGGGCGAGAGCATCTCCTCCAGCGTGCCGCCTTGGAGGCCATCGAAGGACCGTCTCCTGCCCCTCTTCTTCAGCATCCGCTCCTCGCTGCTTGTTGCGTTTGAGCCCATCTTTTCATTCTTTTTTGGTGTGCGTGTGTGGTCCGTTCAGTTGCAAGAAACAAAAAAAAAAAGAAGAGAGGGAAGAGAAGAGCAGAGAAAAGAAGAGAAGAGGAGAGGAGAGTACTCGGGTTTTTTGTCCTTTTTGTTTGGGGAGGGGACGCTGTCAAACCCAAACCCCAAAAAGAAAACACACACACCACACAACTCGTCGTTCCCATTCTTTTCATGGGTTTGACTTTCTTTCTTTTTCCAAGCTTCCGGTCTTGCGGCCCCGGGCAGGCAGGCGGGCGGGCGGTCATCGCACGCCACGACGTCGATACGCCTCGTCGAAATCTCAGGGACCTCTCTCCTGGTGCGGTTGTTTTTTCTGATGTTGTTGTTTTGTTTAATGTGATGAGGATACGAGCAAGTTGAATCGGACCGATTCCGCCCTTGGCGAGCCCTTGCTCTCACTCTCGAGCTCTTTGTAGGGACCGGTAGGGTAGGAAAAAAAAGATATGAAAAGGTGGCGTGACCGATCGTCCTCATCATTATTATTTTTTTTGAACCAACCGCCTTCGAAGCCTGCCCCTGGTGCGACAAGTTAACAACAACCCGAAACGGAAGTTTTTTTTTTTTGTTGGGGAAACAAACACAACCAACTTGTTGGGGTATATTGGGCCTTGACCAATATTTATTTGTTTGTTGCTTCTGGTGGTGTGTTTTTCAGCTTCTTGGAAGTTGCTACAGGACGGCGAAGAGGAAAAAAAGGCACAACGGGGACAACACAGTTGAGGGCCAGAAGAAGCGGTTAGCGGCCTTGCATCATCGGACCTATCGGCCCGTGCCCGTTTACTTTCTTACCTTCGAAAGTAAAAAGCTTCGTGAGCTGTGGTTGTGCAGCAACTGAGCAATTCAGTTTTTTGTTAAAATCTTTATATTATGGGATAGGAAATGGAGTAAATTTCAGGACGACACGAAAATCAACGGAGAACAGCTCCGTAAGGTATCCTTAAAATCGGTCGACAAAAACAAATCCGAAAAAGTTAAAAAAATAAAAGGAGATGTGTTACGACGAGCGGACTTCCACTGCCCCATCATCACCGATGACGGCCACGGAGTCCGAGGACGCTTTCGCTTTCGTCAAACAGCTGCAGACACGTTTGAAGGATAGAGGTTTCGACATATGTTCTCCCTTTCGGGTAAACACAGAGCCAAAACGAAAATATATTCCGCCCTGACCAAAGCAAAAAACAAACACAAACACCAACTCTAGGTCTCCGACTATAACGCCAAAGCCAAGAGGCATCCTTTGCCTGACTTTGAGGTGCCCGACGCCCTGGGCCTGGTCATCGGCTGCACCAAAACCTTTTGGCCCAAGTTCATAGACTGGCTGTTCGCCCAGTATCAACAACAACAACAACCAAACCCTGAAGAAGACGACGAGAGCAACAGAACCACAAGCAGAGAAGATGAAAAAGAAAAACAACAAAAGCAACAAGTGAACACAACTGCAGGGACGGGGCCAAGGCAAAGGGTGGTGGTGCCGACGTTGCGACGAGGCACGGTCATCAAGGACCCTGTCGACACGTGGTGCAAGACCGCGGTAGAGGGCGTCCTGGCGGAGGAGCCCTTTGCGAGCAGTCGCTATGACCTGCGGTTCGACTGGCATGGCCCTCGTGGCGGCAAGTATGTTCACATACAAACAGCTGGACATGTTACAGGTTCGTTTCTTTTCTTCTTCTTCTTTTCTTTCTTTTTTCTTATTCTTTTTTTATATTTTTTCTTTTGATGTTCTTTCTCGGTATTTGTCTTTGTTCTATTTACGTTCTCATTTCCATTTTCAAATGTTCAAAAAATTAAAGGTCATTTCCCGTACGACCAAGACACGATGTGGTGCTGCCATCCCGAATACGGCGTCTGGTTCGTGTTCCGCTGCGTGGTTGTCTTTGACCTCCCATTCCCCAGCCATCTCCCCGAACCACCCAAACAGCTTCTCTCCATCATGCCCGAGGCTGCCAAACTGGAGATCAAACAGTGGACGGCAGTGGCCTGCAAGGAAGGTTGGCGTAACGCAGCCACCTTGTTGCGGATCAGGGATGCCTGTCCCATAGGAAAGGAGCGGTGGCGGTACGATGGCGACGTGTTGGCCTACTTTTATCCTGTGGAGGAGAGCAAGAGCGATGTGCTATGGCGGGTGCTGTGCGCTGTAGCGAAGGAGAAAGGGCTTTCGGGTACCACCGCGGAAGAGCAGGCGCTGGAGGAAGAGAACAAGAAGAAGAAGAAGATGGAAAGGAGTGAGAAAGAAGAAGAGGAGGAAATATTAACAACGTGATTTTATCGAAATTTCGGTATACTTTCTTTTATTGAAAATCGACCCGAAAACAGGTGGAAGCAACGATGAAAACTCGTGTGGAACTGAACCTAAAAAATGCCGATTGGCGACAGAAAATCCGTATTTTTCCGTAAGATTTCTTCGAACCACGACGCCGCGGCGAAAACAGTCCCAGCGAATGAGAGCGGTAACGCCGCTCTTTGCGGCGGACATGGTTCGCTGGGAGGGCGTTACCAGCTCGTTTCCTCTGCGTTGTATTAGGACGTCCTTTCCCGAAGAAAAAAATAAAAACCTGAAAAAAACAAAAAAGAAAGGAACCAAAAAAAAAAAGTAGTGTAAAAAAGAAGAGAGCGTTGCGAGAGAGAGAGAGAAGAGGTAAGGACCTTTTTTACTCCAAAGATTGATTTTTTTTTCATTTTTGTGTGAGTGAGTGTGCGATCATTCTCACCAAAAAAAATCAAATTAGCTCCTTGATTATCTTTTTTGTAGAGCTTGCAAGCAGTTCAGTCATTCGCTCCACAGCTACGATTTTTCTCGAATCTAACTAAATCAGCGGTACGTTTTTTTTTTCTCATCTCTTTCCTTTCTCTTTCCCTCTCTTCTCTCTGTTTCTGCTTTCTCTCTATCGTTCTTTCTTTCGCTTCACCTAAATCTTTTTCCTTCTCTTTGGGATTATTTTTTTTGCTTTCAGTAGTTAGCAGAGAAGCATCGAAACAAAAAAAAAAATGAAACCCAGAACAACCACCATGGAGAAGGTGCAAACGCACGTAACAGGAAGGATCAACGTCTTCAACTCGGACAAACTGTACAAAGTGACCTTCCCTCGTGCCCTGTACAAAGCCACCGAGTCCAAAGAGCTGCAGCCCAAGACCAAGCACATTCGCAGGCTGGTGCTGGAGACGCACAACGTCCATGGAGGAGTGAGCTTCTACCGCGAGGTGGCCAAGCGCCCCGTATTCAAGGACCAGGTTGTGTGCTGGAGAGCCCTCAACTGCATTCACAGAGTGATGATGGACGGCCATCCCAAGGTAATTTCTTCTCTCTCTCTCTCTCTCTCTCTCTCCTTCTCCCACTCCCACTCCCTCTCCCTCTTCCCTTCTCATCTCCTCTATGTTTATTTGTTTTTGTTTCAAAGGTGTTGAAAGATAGCGCCTATGAAATGAGAATGTTTGAGGATCTCAGAGCAAACTGGGCCAGAGCTCGCGATATGGGTTTTTTGCCCCTCTTTTCTGCTTTTTGTTGCAAGTCATTTTAATAACTTTTTTACAATGATCATTAGGCGGCTATGGCGTGTTAAACGTAGCCTACATCGACTTTCTGATCAGCAAGATTCGTTTCCACAACAAACATCCTGTTTTTGATGGTAACATCTCTTTGGAAGCCTTTCTCCGCAAGACCAATAACCGACTGCCGGATCACAACACGAGGTCAGTATACATATCTTCTTTTCTAGCTTGCGTTATTCTGTTCATGGCTTTCAATAAGTCTTCACAAAAACTGTTTCTCACTTATTGTTGGTTCTTTACCAACCATCAGCTTCGAGATGATTGCTCATTTGTTGGATCACCAAGAAAACTTGCTTAAGTTTGAGAAATTGATCTTTGCTCATCGTGAGTTGTTGAACGAATTGGAAGTCTTTGCCTTGATTCCCTGCGTTTTGGAGTCATATGCCATTTACAGCGTTATCACCTACTTTATGAAACAACTGATCAATTGTACACACACACGCGCGCACTCTTTCTCTCTCACTCTCTCTCCCCACGTAAAACTGACCCAAACTTTTTTTTGGAATTGTTAACAGCTATTGACAACATGGAACTGTTTGACTTCTTGGCCAAGCGATACTACGCTCAATACATGGATCTGCGCGACTTTTACTTCAAGGCCAACAATATCCAAGCCATCACCCGAGTCATCCCAGTGCCAATGCTCCCCGTAGATCCTCCGCAATTCGCCAAACCTCGCCAACGCGGAGGCGACAGGCAGAGACGAAAGAGGGCCCCCTCCAAGAAGAGGAGAGAGGATGAGGAAAATGGTGAACATGAGCAGCCACAACCTCAGCCCAAAGTTCAACAGGCACCATCCTTATTTGATCTTCCTCTTGAGCCCAGGTCCAACCAAGCCACTGGCCCACAGGTGAGGATCCTGTTTTCTATCTCTCCTCACTTTTTTTTCTTGGCTTTCCAGTTTTATTCTTCATCGTTAACCGCTGCTTTTTTTTCTTCTTTTGAACAGGGCTGGACCACATTCGCTTCTCCGTTCGCTCGTCCGTTGATTCCACAACCAGCCTTTGTGCCTCAACCACAACCGATGCCACAACCTCCGCTCAATCCTTTTGCAGACGACTCGGATTTGCGCAAAGAAAACGAAGCACTCAAGAAGCGCGTTGCCGAACTCGAAGGTTTTTACCCTTTTTTTGTTTAAAGTAATATTTCAACCACCTCTAACTGGAGTCCACAGAACAAAACAGGTTCTTGTTGACCAGAAATGCTCAATTAGAGAGGGAAAAGGCCGAGCTCAAAGATAAGATTGCTAACCTCATCGAAGAACACGATGAAGAAAGACGCTCTCGCATGCGTATGTTTTTCTCTTTTTCTTTCCGTCCACTATATCTAATGGTTGTGAGGCATTTTGTTTTTTTATACAGTCAATGAGTTGGATGGAGCCTACAAGATGGTGGACACGCTACTGTTCGACCTGGACAGTCCTGCCAACGCCGGCAATGCCAACGCCACCACTCAGATCCTGATGGACTCGAGCCACGCCCTCGCCCAGGAGATTTCCCGCTTGCTGGAAAGCGTGGCCTCTGGCGACGAGACCAAGATTCGGGAGGCCATTCAAGCTGTCATCAACCGCAACAGGGACCTCCTCAACAACGCCAAGGGCCTGTCCTACCTCACCGAGAACCCCGAGCTGAGGGAACTCATCCTGAAGATGGCCCGAGAGGCCGGAGGCTCTGTGGCCGAGCTCCTCAACGAGCTGGTTAACTCAGTGGAGAACATGGAAGACTGGAGGGACATCAAGGACCTGGCCGCTCGCTCCGACATCATCCGCCGCATCCTTGCCGAGCTGGAGAAAGTGGCCGGCCGCGTGGAGGAGGAGCAGACCGCTACCTCCAACGAGCCACAGGAGGACCTGGAGGAACTGGCAGAGCAGGAGCTCCTTGCTGCTGCCAGGGTCATCGAGCAGGCCGCCAAGGACCTCATGGCCGCCCGAGCCAGGCCCCGACCCAAGGAGCTCCCCGAGGGCGCCGTCGATGTGGCCGGACCCATCCTCGATGCCGCCACCGCTATCACCGACGCCGCCGCCAGGCTCGTCGCCGCCGCTACCGAAAGCCAGAAGGAGAGAGTCCGCCAGGGCAAGCTCCCCAACAACAGCAGCGTCTACAAGAGGGACCCCACCTGGTCGGAGGGCCTCATCTCCGCCGCCAAGTTTGTGGCCATGGCCGTCTCTCAGCTGGTGGGCGCCGCCAGTAAGACTGTGGAGGGCTCCCTTGACGATGCCGGCTTGATTGCTGCCAGCAGGGCTGTTGCTCAGGCCACCGCCCAATTGGTGGCCGCCAGCAAGGCCAAAGCCGATCCCTTCAGCAAGAACCAGGAGCACCTCGTCCGCGCTTCAGGCCTGGTGAGGACCGCCACCGAGAAGCTCGTCGAGGCGGCGCGCGCTGCTGCCGCCAAGCAGGACTCGGAGGCCGTCTCCTCCATGAACTTCAACTCCATGTCCTCCACCGCCTACAAGGTGGCCAGGATGAACCAGGCCCAGAAGATCATCGAGCTGGAGCGGGAGCTGCAGAAGCAGAACGAGGTCATGCGGAAGATGAACGAGGCCGAGTATCGGGTGCAGAAGAACGTCTTGGCCGAAGGTCAGCCTGGCTTTGAGAAGCAGCTACAGGAGTGAAAGAAGAGAAGGGAGTGAAACACTTGGTAAGAAAAGAGAAAGAAAAGAATTCGAATTTTTTTTTCTGTTGTTATTTTTTTTGATTATTATTCTGTGTTCAAAAATTTATTTTAATTGTCATAATTTTTTATCGATTATTGATCAATTCTTTTTGATTTTTGGTTGGCCCAGCGTAAATATTCAAAGCTAACAGCTGATTGGTGGAGTAAATCACCTGGTTTGACGTTCGTTGACGGTTATATCTTTGTTTTGCCCAAAGATAAAAACTGAAACACTCATTTTTGTTTCTCTCCATTGGAGTGTTACAAACATCGAAACAAACAAACAAACCACAACGAAAGGAAAGAAGCTTTCAATACCCTCACAAGGCCATGGACAGAAAGGCAGTCGTCAGCTTGAGTTCGACCGGTGTTGGGAAGAGCACCCTAGGCAACACCATTACAGGCCATAACCACTTCAACGTCTCCAGCGACCCCAGCTCAGAGACCAAGGAGACGATAGGCAAGGATGGCGTGTTCAAGGGTCTTCCCATCCACTTTATCGACTCGCCAGGCATCAACGACAGCGACGGCATGGACAGCCAACACATCCACAAGCTGGTGGTCTACCTGCGGTCCCTCCAGGCCATCCACGGCGTCCTCATCGCGCTCAACTATCAGGACCCCAGGCTGTCCTCCTCCTTGAAGGACATGCTGAAGCTGTTCTGCTACATCTTCCGAAGCAGCCAGTTCCCCCGCAGCGTGGGCTTCATCTTCACCCACTCCTTCCGCACCAGAGAGGAGGTCAAGCAGCGCAAGCAGCAGGAAGTCACCGATGTCTTCAAGCAGATGCTCGCCGCTGCAGGAATGACCGTTCCTCCCCAAGAAGAGCTCATCCCTTGCTTCTTCCTCGACAACAACGACACCGCCCCAACCGCGCAGAACGAGGAGGAGCTGACCAGGTTGAAGGATTGGATTGCCTCTCTCTCCCCTCTTCGTACCGACCTCCTCAACCACGCGGATCCGCAGTTCGAGAAGATCGAGGAGGAGACGCGTCAGGTCGTGGCCAAGACGGAAACCGTCCCCATCATCTCCACCCGGCAAAAGGCCTACAGGTGCAGGAGCCGAGGCAGAAGTGGGATGGCGACCTGGGCAAAATCTTTGGCAAGAAAAAGACCGTCTGGGAGACGGTCACTCGCTACACCACGGAGAACGTCCAGACGGGCACCAAGACCACCAAGTTCCACGAGGAGCAGAAGAGGCTGAGGAAGACCACCTGGGGAGGGCAGACGGTCCACACGGAGTGGGAAACCGTGCGTGCATGGCAGACGGTCCAGTAAAAATGGTTCCTTTCATTTTTTGGTTGGAAAAAAGAAATCATCCAGGGACGATGCATGCAACCCTGACCTCCCGAAACAACAACAACAACAACGTGTCGAGTCCCAATGGGAACACACCCCTTGTTCTTGCTCTTCTTCTTCTTCAGTCGTGCTTTGTACAAATTTATCGTCGACAATATACCATTTAAAGTAATTTTCTGATGTCATATTTAACTAATATAGATAAAAGCGACGTCAGTATTCAGAAATGGATCTGTCCAACCAACAACAAATAAAAAAGAAAGCACAAGCATGTCAGAAGGAGGAGGAGACGAGCCATGGGAGACGGTTGCTGCTGCTGCTGCTTCTTCTTCTTCTTGGGATGACTCTTCGCCGTTTGATAGGTTGCCGCCGGAGGCGTTGTTGGAAATATTCTCTCACCTGCAGGACACCGCCGCCGACCTGGCCAGGGCGGCTGCCGTTTGTCAGTCGTGGAAAGTGTGGGCCTACCATCCCTCTCTTTGGCCGGTCATCGACCTGTCCACACGCTCCAAGGCTTGTTTTCTCTCTCTCTTTCTCTCTCTTCTCTTTCCTCTTGTTGACTTTCGTAGTTGTTGTTGTTTGCAGGAAGTAAATGATGAAACCCTACTGCAAGGGGTGGTGGGCCGAGCGAGTCTTTGTCAGAGGCTGTCGTTGAGAGGCTGTTGTGGCATTTCCAGCAAGGCGCTGCACCTCTCGTTTCAGTCTTCGTGGAGCCTGCCGCCTCATCGCTTGGTCAGCTTGGACCTAAGCTACGGTTAGTGAGTCTTCCTCTCTGCTTCTCTGTTCTTCTCTCGTTCTCTCGTTCTCTCGTTCTCTGCTTCTTTGCTTTCTGCTTCTATGCTTCACTCTCTCTCTTCTCTCTCTTCTCTCTTCTCTCTTCTCTCTTCTCTCTTCTCTCTTCTCTCTTCTCTCTTCTCTCTTCTCTCTTCTCTCTTCTCTCTTCTCTCTTCTCTCTTCTCTCTTCTCTCTCTCTCTCTCTCTCTCTCTCTCTTCTCTCTTCTCCTCTATAGCCTAACATGGGTGGCTGTGCTATTGGCAGTAAATGTGACCGACGCTACGATGGCTTTGATTGCCCAACACAACAAAAATACGTTGCGTCATTTGGTTCTCCGTGGTTGTCCATTTCTCACCGCAGCTTCCTTTTCCGTCGAACTACTGCAAAAATATGAACATCTAAGAAAGAACGAAAAGGAGGAGGAAGAAGAAGAGGAAGAAGAGGAGGAAGAGCAGGAGGAAGAAACACAAGAAAAAGAAAAAGAAAAGGAAGAAATGAGGATAGATGATACAGCAGAGGAAACACGGTTTGCGTTTCCAATGCTTGAAAAGCTGGTATTGAAAGACTGCCCGAGAGTAAAAGACGCATCCATCCTTCTTCACGCTCCTTCTCTTCAAGAACTCTCTCTCACGCCTTTCTCTCTAGTAGAGAGCATAACCACCAACTTCCCTGAAGAGACTCAACGGCAAAGAAGAAGAAACGTTCCATTACAAGAGGGTGACAAAGAAGAAACAAAAGAAGAAGGCGCTTCCGCTCTTCAACAATTCTACAGACGAGTCAAAAGAATGGATTGGAGAGAAAAAGCTCAATCACAACAAGAACAAGAAACAGAGATGGAAGAGAAAACGCTCAATCACAAAAAAGAAGAACAAGACAACGAAGTAGAGATGATGCCAAGCATTGACGTATGGTGCAACACTTGTCACATGCTGTTATGGAAAGGCTTGACGCAGTACACTCTCGCACCACCCTCTCAACAGCACATCACTACGGAAGTTTATACTAATGTTCATCCGATAGCTAGCAACGTCACTCCAAATGTATTCTACCGAGTATGTTTCTTTCTTCTTTCACTATTTTTTCGCCTCCATTTCCTGTTTTCATATTCTTTTCTTTTCTGCCGTTTGCATTGTATGTGCTCACTCTTTACTGTATGCTCCTATATCTCTTTTATCTCTGATTGCTATTTCTCTCTCTCTCTCTCTCTCTCTCTCTCTCTCCTCTCTGTTCACAGTCGCACACTCAATTGAACTGTGCGAGGCACTGCCATGGCATGAAATGGCTGGTGGACGCTGGTTCTGGCGTTGTTGACCTTTATGGCTTTCGTTATGGAATTGCCTGCGGTCCTCGTACGTACAATACGTTTTTTCCTTTGCTCTTACTCTTTCTTTATTTGCTGTCGCTTCTTTGTTGGTTTCTTTTCGCTTCTTCTTTTCTTTCTTTTCTTTCTTTCACGTTGATGCCTTTTTTTAAATATAATGTTTGAAACATCAAATAGGATTGGCGATGTTTGGCAATCTTGATGAGTGGCTACAACACCACCAGCACCAGCAACAAGAACAAGTGGCACAGCGAAGAAGACGAGCTCTTTGGCAACACTAGTAGATGTGATGCTAAAGCACAAAAAAGTAAATAAAAAAATAAAAATAAATAAAAAACAAAAATTAATTTATTGTAAGAATGCAAAGAATGAAAAGAATTCAGAAATTCCAACCATGCTTGACGTTCCAACCATTTTTTATATATTTCATATTCTTCAAATAACAAAGAAAACAAAGGAGTAAAGATGAAGAATTGGCCCCAAGGCCTTGGCTTTGTGCAACGACAAGGCGGTCGAAGCGGTGTTCGCCTCCTTTCGCCACACACTCCATTAAGTACCCTGAACGGAGTTCGCTTCAACGTGCGCTATTTTTTATAATATATATATATATATTTTCCATTCTGATTCCTTTTTTTTAAAAAAAAAGTCATCAAAAGCGTCCCCCAATTATACTCGTGTTGGATGGATTGGCACTGGGTTCGTTCGATCTATCCAAAACCAACCAACCAACCAACCAACCAACCAACAACAAAACTTGACTTAACAAAACCAAATATATAGAGTGATGGGGCGTCATATGTGTCAGCGGGTCATGGCTGCTGGCTATCCGGCCACCGTTTACAGCAGGACGGCAGCAAAGACGGAGCCGTTGAGGCAACTGGGTGCACGTATCGTGGACTCGCCTCGAGAAGTGGCCGCTTGCTCTGATGTTGTTTTCACGATGGTGGGCTTTCCTTCTGATGGTGAGTCTCTTGTTGTTTGTGTTTTTCTTTTTCTTCTTGCTTGTTCTTCTTCTTCTTCTTCTTGTTCTTCTTCTTGTTCTTCTTCTTCTTCTTGTTCTTGTTCTTCTTCCGCTTCTTGTTCTTCTTCTTCTTGTTCTTGTTCTTCTTGTTCTTGTTCTTGTTCTTGTTCTTCTTCTTCGTTCTTCTTCGTTCTTCTTTCTTCGTTCTTCTTGTTCTTGTTCTTGTTCTTGTTCTTGTTCTTCTTGTTCTTGTTCTTGTTCTTGTTCTTGTTCTTGTTCTTCTTGTTCTTGTTCTTCTTCTTCTTCTTCTTCTTCGTTCTTCTTCGTTCTTCTTAGTTCTTCTTCGTTCTTCTTTCTTCGTTCTTCTTCTTCGCTGACCTCTGCTTGTGATTTGTGTTTAAGTTCGAGAAGTAATACTGGGTGAAAAAGGAGTGTTGTCGGGCATGCAACAAAGAGAAAAAGCTAGCAAGCGAGGCATCATTTGCGACATGACCACCAGCGAACCGTCTCTTGCTCTTCACGTCTATCACAAAGCCAAGGAACAAGGAGTGTACAGCATTGACGCTCCCGTATCTGGTGTGTCTTTCTCTTCTATTTAGCACTTATTTTCCTGTTTATCATTCCTTCTTTCTTGCAATTACTTTCTATTTTTATCATTGGCGTTTTGAAAGGAGGAGACGTGGGTGCAAGAGAAGGACGGTTGTCCATAATGGCGGGAGGCGATGCAGAAGCCATCGATAGCATTCGACCTCTGTTTGAGTTGATGGGTACCAACATTTTGCACGTTGGCCCTCCTTCTTCAGGTTCTCTCTCTCCCTTTCTCTCTCTCTCTCTCTCTCTTTCTATTTTGTTACAAAGGTGTTTTGTTCTGAATAGGGCAACACACAAAAATGGTGAACCAGATCCTCATTGCCACCAACATGGTTTGTTAAAACATAACTCTTTTCGTATCAAGGCTGTAAATGGCTTTATTTTGTTAAAAAAAACACATAAACCATTAGATAGGAATGTGTGAAGGATTGATATATGGACACAAGGCCGGGTTGGACCTGAGCACCGTCATCAAAGCCGTCGGCAGTGGTGCCGCTGGTTCCTGGTAGCTTTTGTTATTCTCTCTCTCTCTCTCTCTCTCTCTCTCTCTAACCTCAGCTTTATATTCTTTTGTTCTTTCTTACAACAAAAAGGAGCATCAACAATTTGGGGCCGCGCATTGTTCAACGCAACTTTGATCCCGGTTTCTTTGTGGACCACTTTCTCAAAGGTAATGTTTCTTCTGCCGCTTGAAGCAGAAAAAAAACAAAAAAAAAGCAACTAACTTCTTTTTTAACGAACAATATAGATATGGGAATAGCTTTGGAAGAAGCCGCAAAGATGAACTTGAGTCTTCCGGGTTTGGCTTTAGCAAGACAGCTATATCTTGCGGTCAAAGCACAAGGCCATGGCAAGAAAGGAACGCATGCTCTTCAACTTGCCTTGGAAAAACTTAACAACCTGTAACAAACATTTTTTCAAACATTCTTATTGTTCTTCGTTCTTGTTCTTGTTCTTCTGCTTCATCTTCTTTCTGTTCTTCTTCTGTTCTTTTACCACAGTTGCCCAGGAGGAAGCAGGACGGCGCCTGAGACACTCTCCGAACCCACTTCCGAGGAAGAATCAAATCCACTTTCATCGTATCCGTCGTTGCCATCCTCTTTGTCAGGCATGGTGCCAATGAGAAGGGCAAAGTTGGTGAAGTGGTGCGTGACTCCGCAGTAAACTTGAGGAGATGTATCGCCGCTTGCCAGCGTAGTATCGTCCAAACAAACCCATGCGCTTAACCCCTCATCAAAGTAAGCTACACAGGCCCTCTCGCCCTGACAACGATATCAGAATAACAACGACGAAGAAACAATGACAAAGAACAAGGACAAGAACAAGAACAACGAAAAGACGAGCAGGAAGAGAATGGACTCACCTTCTGGACATCTCGTGAGGCCTGAAAATAGATCTCAATGGGCTCGTGGAACTCGTCCGCCTCCAACTCTCTGCCACCCATCTCAAAGGATGCGTTCAGCGAGATGGTGCTCGAAATGATGGCCCGATACACCACGTGATAGTAATCGGCATAGTAATCGGGGTAGGAGAAGTAGAGCTCCCCCTCTCCATAGCGCATGGGCTGCGCCTGGATGATGGTGTTCTGCGAGAAGGGAGAGACAGCAAGTCAAAACATAGAAGCGAAAGCATGAGCAGGAAGAGAACGGTAAAGACCTTATCTCGCCGCACTTAACATCAGAAAAGACTTCGGCGCAGCCTCCGACATAACGAGTGTCATTATGGCAGTATTCCATGCTTCTCGCTGCAGTGCAGGCAATAAAGAAACACGAGACACATAAGAAGAGTGAAGAGCATGCGCATCGAAGAATGGAGGAAATAAATAAACCAGAAGCAAGCAAACGTGAAGACGTTACCGGTTTGACAATCGTGTCCACCCCAACCGGGAAGGCAGACACACCAAGGAGAACTAAAACTGTACAAAAAGCCATTTGGGGCTTGGCAACTCTTCGACGCGTACATATTCCACACTGGAGAATGGTGGATGCTTATGTTAAACCAACAATTAAAAAAAAACATCTCTGAAGAAAAAAACAGGACTTACCGTTCATCGCGCTGTCGCTAACCTCAAAGAAACTGCAGCTTAACCCCGCGAACTGGGTGCATTGTTCGATGTAAGAAGGAGGTTCGTCCATCTGCTTGGTGGCTGGTCGACAACCCAAACAAGGAGGGACGGTATTGGTAATGCAACTGTTGAATTCACGAGGAAGTACAGTTCAGCTGAGAGAGAGAGAGAGAGAGAGAGAGAGAGAGAGAGAGAGAGAGAAGAGGGTAAGAGAACGTTTACGTTTTGTAAAGATGTTGATCGATGAACTTCCAGTGGTCGCAGAACCGATAGCATGCTTTTGCCGAGCCGTCACGCAGTTGTTTCTCCGAACAAGTCTGTGTTTTCCAGTCTATCTCCCCAGCAACCAACCAAGAGAGAAACGCTCCACAAATTACAAGCCCGACACATACTGCCTTTGACCTCATCGCTTTCCCTAAGGTTGTTGCGTTTGTGGTATTTTTTTTTTGGTGTTCTATACGTTTATATATTTTACTGTTTGACCTTTTCTCAAGAGTTAGGGTTGAAGGGAAAACACAAACCAAGGAGAAGTAATGCCGGTCGATAAAAGATAAAATGACTGATAAATGAATGAATGAATTAGATCACCTTTGAAACATTCACTTAAAAGTTGCATGTCTGCAGGCCACGTTTCGAAACGCTTATCATTGACTTCCTTGGCTGCCCTCATTGCTGTGAAGTGAACGACTCAGCAAGTGGTTCTATTTATAAAGAGAAACGTTTACAGGCCATCTTCACCAACAAAGTTAACGGCTCCTTTATGTCCCTTACGCCTCTTTTCTCTTCGAACAAACCACGCCAACGCCAACGCAGTTGCGAACAAGAGAACTACAATGCAAACGCTCCCTACGACTCCGGCTATGACAGGCACCATGTTGTCATTGTCCTCTCCTCCGTCCTCCTCTTCCTCGTTGGGCGTTCCCGTAAGCAAAAGAGTGAAGTCGGTAAAATGGGGAGTTTCAGCGGCGAAGACCTGCGGGTATTGGTTCGCAATGGCAGTTTGAGGTAAGCATTGCCATTCCCCTCTTGTTTCATTCAAGAATGCAATGCACACCTCTGTCTTTATAGAAGTAAGATGAGTAACTGAAGAGCCAACACGAAGGAGGCTAGCAGTAAAGCTAAAAAGGGAGCAGAAGAGAGAAAGCCAAGTAGAGAAGAATGAGGGAACAGAAGGGTAATGTAGAGATGAGAACTCGGAATGAAGATGAGATAAAAACAAGAGTGAAGACGTACCAAATTGACCTCTTTGGTTGGTCTGAAAGAAACTAGCACGGGTTGCAAGAAGTCAGTGGGAAGAAGCTCTTGTCCTTCTTTCGAAGAGGCCGTCAACGTAACAACACTCGACATCAATCTCTCCCAGTTGAAACTTTCATTCAAATAACCTTTCAGTTTCACAAACGAAGTGGAGCTGACGGAAACTGTTGTTACGTTCATGAAGGACCCAGCTCGCACCTGAACCGTTCCAACAAACTCTCCGTTCTCCACAGAAAGAAAAGGGACATCCAAACTTTCTGTCCGATCCGGCTCAAAGCTGCGAGAGAGAGAAGTGACCACCGAAGGAGCCAAGGCGTCACAATCGGAGGCGATAGCAACGCACTTCCCATCAGAGCAGACGATATCGGTGATAACTCCTCCTTGTGGCCCTGACTTATAACAAGATTCGTCGTTAATGATGCATCCGAGGCTAAAGCAATCATCCTCGGTGGAATTGTTTGTGTTAGAGACAACGGAAGGGCATATAAGATCCCGGAGTTCATTGGTGGTACAGACTCCACTTTCCCTGTCACATTCGCTTAATAAAGCGGAACAAGTAGGAAGAACGTGAGACCCTTGTGGTGCAGGAGATACAATTAGATATCAACGCACCTGAAAGTACAACCCAGCTCATCCACCAAAGACACACAACCCCCCTCGTAAAAAGTGTGTTTGCAATTGTTAGAGCTTCGTTCTTTTTCCAAAGAAGTTAGCACAATACTCTTTGTAAAATGCAAAATCCTTTGTACCCAAGTCACACTGAGGCCCTCCCCATCCAGGGGAACATATGCACAACCCTCCACCTCTGGTGGAATGGTACCATCCCTCACCACAGAAATCGTAGAATGTCCATACTTGCAAGAACAAACAAAACGCCCAACGGAGCCAGATATGAGTTTGAAAGAAAGCAAGAAAACAAACAGAAGCGAAGGGAGGGTATTCCTACAGTCTGAAAGGGAACCCATGTCCTCGACCTGATAACAAACACTGCCGACGAGAAGAGTACACTCTTGCACAAAAGCAGGCAAATGACGCGAGTACGTGGCATTCGGATAACAGTCTAGACACGGGGTTATAGTGGTCTCAATACACCTTTAGTGAAACGGTCAAGAATAAGCAACAAGAAAAAAACCACAAAAGAAATGGAGAACACATACTGACGGTATAGAGTAGCGTCAACGAATTTTAGGTAGTCGCAGAACTGAAAGCATTCTTTTGCTGCGATAAAGTCTTGGTCGGTGCACTCTCTGTACAAAGAAGGGTCAATGTGCTGGCCGTTGCACTTTCCTCCACAAAGCCAGAGGAGGCAGAGAGCGACAAAGAGGCAAGAAGCGGTTCTCTTCATTCCGTGCTGTGCGAGTTTATGTGGAATGAATTGGCAGCATCAGCGGGAATTAAATTGCAATATAGCTGCAATCATTACACGTTATTAACAAACCTCAATCAGGGCTAAACTCGTCGACAAGAGCCACGTCAGTCAAGCACCAATAAAGCGATAATTGCCAAGGGTTCATTCAATTCTGCCTCAATTGGAGAATCGTCAGATCAACCCTCTATCTAGTGTCCGTTAATCTTCTTTTTGGGGTGCGCATGGACAGAAAACAAAGTAGTGAAGCAAAACTGTTGACCCCAATCTCAAAACAATAATGAGATTTGACTTCAAACGGAAACAATTTTGAAAGTGGAGGGAACCCGTTGTCTGTTAAGTTGTGAGATTGGGGTCAACAGTTTTGCTTCACTACTTCGTTTTCTGTCCATACGCACCCCAAATCTCATTATTGTTTTGATTGGAGTCAACAGTTTTGCTCTAAAACCAATGCAACGACAAAAATCCCAAGTATATTCTGAAAACTTTTGCATTCTTTGTTTCAATTTTACCAAAACTCGACCGTTCAGCTGGCTTCTGGCAAACCAATGGCAGAGGGAGGCAATCTGTCGATCGATTCCGATTGTAATAACGGACCACTACCTCTCGTTCATTGGGTGAACTGGGATATCTCCAGTTCTGCTCAACGGAGTAACCAAGAAACCCGATCGCTAGCCTTGTGCTTGCATTAAAGAGAACGGCATCTCGGCCGTGTCGCCGAACTACCAACAGTCCATTTGGAATTCGTTAGACTTCCGCAAAGCAAGACCACCCAACTATAAATGGCAAACTTTCTTTTTCCAGTTTTTCTTTTTCCTTCTTACACATTTAACAACACAAACTCTCTTTACTATACCATACATTTCTCTTTATACATATAACACACAACAATGGAACTGTCAATGCCAGAGCCCATTCACAAAGTCTGCTTGGCCGCCGCTCCGTTCATCGTGGAGTTGGTGGGGACGTTCATGTTCATGCTGTCCATCGGGCTGTCCGTGCTGTCCGGAGGGGAGTTGGCCCCGTTGAGCATCGGTGCCACCTTGATGATCCTGGTTTACTCTGGAGGGCACATCTCTGGAGGCCATTACAATCCTTGTGCGTATTCCAAACTTTTTTTTGGTGGTTATTATAGTTTCGGGTGTTCTTTTTTTTCTGACTCTTGGTTTTCTCCCAGCGGTATCCTTGGGCGTGTTTCTTTCGGGCAGAGGAAAACTTACTTTGCCACGACTTGTGGGTTACTGGCTGGCTCAGTTCTTTGGCGCCTTTCTCGGTGCTTTGGTACTTAGCCCCCTATTCTCTGACCCCTAACCCACTCGTTTTGACAATTGTTTTTGCGTTTGTTTCTTGAAAGATGTATTGGGCGATTTCACATGAAACTTTCCAAGTCAAACCCGGCGCTGGGTTCACCTCCGGGCAAGCACTCGCCTCCGAGTTGTTCTTCTCCTTCCTGCTGATCAATGCAGTGATCCAAACGGCCACCACCAAGACCCAAGCCGGCAACTCCTTCTTCGGCTTGGCCATTGGCTTCTGCATCACCGCTGGTGCCGTTGCTGTTGGCCGTACGTTTTTTTTTAGGACCCTCTGTACTCCATTGTTTTTTTATGTGCCGAAGTAGCCTTACACAAGAACAAACAAAACAGAAAACATGCCAATCTCAGGCGGAGGGTTCAATCCGGCGGTCATGACGGGAGCCATCATCGCCAACGCCATGGACGCGGGGGCAGAACGGTTCGAGTACATCTGGGTCTACTGGTTGGGTCCCTTCGTGGCCTCCTTTGTTGCTGGCCTTCTGTTCCGCATCACCAACCGAGGTGAATATGTGGAAGGAGATGACGACGAGGAAGAAGCCGACTCCATGCGGAAAAAACTCAAGAGGCTGAACAAAGCCACCGAGGACACAAAGGACTCGGCCTCTTCATCCGACGCCGATGACCAAGTTTAAGAGAGAGAGCAAAAGAACTGAAAAAAACAGCGTCTGTGTGTGTACAAAAAGTTGTCCATTGTTTAATTTGAAAATAGAACCAAATTGTTCCAAAAAGGAATAATTTGAGATTGGTTTAATTTCAAAATTGATCACTTTATCCGAAAAGAAAAACCAAATCTTTATCTGGTCGTTCTATCTCTCTTTTGCTTTTTAATGCGTTCGTTCCCCGCTTTTTTTCCTCTTTAACCGGGTTGTTATTCGACCGGTCTGCATTACCGTGGTCATAGATTCTCGGGGCATTCCCCTCAAAATGTGGAAAAGGGAGGGAAGCGGAAACCTCCCTCGTTTGGAATGAACCACGATGGCATGGCGGTTCAACAGGGTTACCAGACGACAGAGCAGAGCATATAAAGCTAGAGACGGACACGAAACGAACGCTAAAAAGCGGTATCGGGTTGGGGAGAGAGCGAATTCCCTGGACTTTCAATAGGGTGAGAAGGACAGTTCTTTCGGTGGTGTCCGGCCTACCGATTGACCAGGCTGATCTAGATGTGCTCTGAGATTCACATTAAGACGAACTGCAATTGTGCCTCATAAGAAGTCTTTTTTTTTTTTGCTTTCCTTGTCTTTCTTCCATCTTCTTTTTTCTTTTTCCCATCGCAACACTCCTTTCACCTCCACAGCCACACCACAAAACGAAAACCACACCCACCACCACCACCACCCCCTTCTCGAAAACGGTGCTGAGGACCAACACAACATACAAAAGAAGATGGGTGGCCTGACTTTTCCTGAACCCCTGCACAAAGCCAGCGTGATGGCGGCCCCGTTCATCGTGGAGCTGGTGGGAACGTTCATGTTCATGCTGTCCATCGGGCTGTCCGTGCTGTCCGGAGGGGAGTTGGCCCCGCTGAGCATCGGTGCCACCTTGATGATCCTGGTTTACTCTGGAGGACACATCTCTGGAGGCCATTACAATCCTTGTATGCACATCCTTCTCCGCTTCCTCTTCTGTTGCGTCTCACTCCGTTTGTTGTTGTTTTTGAAACATCGCAACATAAAGCTGTGTCGTTGGGCGTGTTTCTTTCGGGCAGAGGAAAGCTCTCCATCTTTCGTCTGTTGGGTTACTGGTTGGCTCAGTTCTTTGGCGCCTTTCTCGGTGCTTTGGTACTGTTGCTTGCTCAGCTTTCGCTTCTCTTCTCGCTCTCCTCTGACCGTTGTTTCAAAATAGACGTATTGGGGGATATCCCACCGAACCTTTGAGGTCAAACCGGGGGACGGCTTCACCTCCGGGCAAGCCTTTGCTGCAGAGTTGTTCTTCTCCTTCCTGCTGATCAATGCGGTGATCCAAACGGCCACCACCAGGACCCAAGCCGGCAACTCCTTCTTCGGCTTGGCCATTGGCTTCTGCATCACCGCTGGCGCCGTTGCTGTTGGCCGTACGTCTTCTGCTTTGTGAATGTGTTTGAAAAAAAAGACTAAGCGTTAAAAATAACACACACAAACATAAAAACAGAACACATGCCAATCTCAGGCGGAGGGTTCAATCCGGCGGTCATGACGGGAGCCATCATCGCCAACGCCATGGATGAAGGAGGAGAACGGTTCGAGTACATCTGGGTCTACTGGTTGGGTCCCTTCGTGGCCTCCTTCGTTGCTGGCTTGTTGTTCCGCGTGACCAACCGAAGCGAGTTTGTGGGGAAAGAAGAAGATGGCGATGATGCTGAAGACGATGAAATACGGATTAAACTCAAGAAGCTCAACAAGGGAGTGCGAGCGAGCGAAGAAAAGAAGGACTCTGACTCGGATTCGGCTGACGACCAAGTGTAAACGTTGCTCTGCTTATTACCCAGATAGTTTCTCTTTGACCAAAGCAAATGTGTTGTAAAGTTAAATATTTGTTGTAAAACATAAACAGAAAGAAACCTAATCGGCCTTCTTCGCTTTGGAGGGACGAGCAGCAGCGGGGCGAGCAGCTGGCTCGGGGTAAGGCATAAAGTAGTTGATGACGAGGAACATGAGCAGGAAGAAGACGGAGGCAGTGGCGACGCCTGCTCCAAAGGTGATGCCCAGAGCGAGTTTCTTGTTGACAAACAACACTTTAAAATCGCTGACGATTTCTTCCAAAACAGCCTCACTGTTGTTTGTAAGTATAACAAGGTTTGTTGTTGTGAGTAGGGTGAAGAAAGAAGGGAAAAGGAAGGAGGTGAGAAAAACTTACAACATGGAAAGTTGGTGCTGGATATCCTGGGGGTCAACAGACTTGTAGCCACCAAGAACAAACTCTTTCATGTCCTCAACAGTTCTTTGGCCGCTGTAACGATACTGCTTTCCGTTCTTCAAGCTATGTTATGGCATTACACAAGCAAAGACACGATCATCAGAAAATTTTAGCAGAGAAAGAGAAGTGAGGAGAGGGAGAGAGAGAGAGAGAGAGAGAGAAAAGAGAGAGAGAGAAAAGAGAGAGAGAGAGAAAAGAGAGAGAGAGAGAGAAACAGAGAGAGAGAGAGAGAGAGAGAGAAAGAGAGAGAGAGAGAGAAACAGAGAGAGAGAGAGAGAGAGAGAGCAGAGAGGATGAGGTGAAGGAAAGACGCACAAGTAAATGGAGGGATAGCCCGTAATCTTGAAACGCTTGGCGGTGAGGGGGTTGACAGTGGCGTCCAGCTTGGCAACGACCACTTCTCCCTTGAGTGCTGTGGCCAGCTCCTCCCAAGCAGGAACCAGTCTCTTGCAGTGGCCGCACCACGGCGCATAACTTTTTTTTAAAGCGAATAAAAATCAGCCAAACAAAAAAAGAGTAGCAACAAAAATCAATGCAAAAAAAATAATCAATCCATCACCAAAAAAAATAAATGAAAGCAAAGATCAAAAAGATAAATAGAAAGAGAAGGGTGGTACTGCTGCTACTTACAATTCCACAAACCAGTCTCCAGTGGTGGCCCCAGTGGTGGCCTGCGTCAAGTGCTCAAAGTTGTCGTCCGTCAGCACGATTACATCGCTGGGCTTGTCGGCCGCCTCGCCACCACCAGCTGCCTGTTCGTCGGCCCTGACCAACACCACCGCCAGCGCCACCATGCACATCAGCGCCACCACCCAACAGCTCGCCCGTTTGGCCATTTTGAATCCACAATCAAAAAAAAGACAGTGACCGTGTCTGCTGAGTCTCTCTCTTTCCCACAAACAAAAAAAAAAAAGGAATGTGGGTGACGTGGAGCCCTTTTTTTTTTTGGGACGAATGAATTCATTTATGAATTTGTTCCAATCAGAAATCAAAAATACATTTATGCCGACATTCATTTGTCTACAAATATTTGTTTACAACCAATGGTTTGGTTTGGTTTGGCAGTGTGTCCTTGTCGACATCGGTTTTCGTCGCCAAAAGCGCTACCCCTTTCGTCTCTTGCCATTTCTTTTCGTTAAAAAAAATATATCATGCTTGGGATCCGCGTCGAACCGGCGCAGGGACATTAGCTGCACCAAAAAAAAAAAAATTAATTTTATTGCTGGAGATGAGGATCGAACCTGCGCCTGCATGTTCACTGAACAAAAATGAAAGGAAAGAGACAAGAAAGACAAAGCAGCAGTTACATAGTGCACGGCTTGTTGGCATAGTGAACGACTGCAACAGGGGAGGGTGTGCGTGTGTGGCAACGCCATCATCATCATCATTGTCATGTCGGCAACGGTGAGAGAGGGGGAGGAGGTGCTCCTGCGACGCGTCAATGTGTGGGTCCAAGGCATCGTCAAAGGCGTGGACACCCGCTACTCACCGCCCATCGCTTACGTGGCCTGGGGCTCACGCGGCTGGAGAAATACCAAGGAGTGCTGGATTGCTGGTAGGACGCAATACATCATCCTTCTTTATCCTGCTCCTTCTTTATTCGTGTTCTTCTTCTTGTTCTTCTTCTTCTTGTTCTTCTTCTTCTTCTTCTTCTTGTTCTTCTTCTTCTTCTTCTTCTTCTTGTTCTTCTTCTTCTTCTTGTTCTTCTTCTTCTTCTTCTTCTTCTTCTTCTTCTTCTTCTTCTTCTTCTTCTTCTTCTTCTTCTTCTTCTTCTTCTTCTTCTTCTTCTTCTTCTTGTTCTTCTTCTTGTTCTTCTTCTTGTTCTTCTTCTTCTTCTTCTTCTTCTTCTTCTTCTTCTTCTTCTTCTTCTTCTTCTTCTTCTTCTTCTTCTTCTTCTTCTTCTTCTTCTTCTTCTTCTTCTTCTTCTTCTTCTTCTTCTTCTTCTTCTTCTTCTTCTTCTTCTTCTTCTTCTTCTTCTTCTTCTTCTTCTTCTTCTTCTTCTTCTTCTGATATGATAACCCCACAAACAGCTGTTCCGGCCAATTCGGATCTGTTAAAAAAAGTTCCGGTGGAGGACAAACAGACAAAGAAGCGCAGAATGAAGAGCAGGAAACAAAAAACAAGAACCGTTAGCGAACGCGACGACTACTCTCACGATGAGTACCACAACGACTCTGAGGAAGAGCATAATACCTTGTCGTCCTCGTCGTCATCCTTTTATTCGTCTTCTTATTCTTCAAGGAGACCGCTTGCGTCTGGGCAAAACAAATCTCAGCAACCGGTACTGATCCGTTTTCAGGGTCGCGTCTTCACTTCTGAGGAAGAGTTCATGAAGTTCAACGAAAAGTGGAAACAGGAACTTGAGGCCCGACGTCAACACGAACAGGAAACCTTTAAGCAACAGAGAAGAGAGTTCTTTGAGCGTTACAGCGTAGAAAGAGCCGAAATGCAGGCAGAAGCAACGGCGGAGAGAAACGTTTGGAGACCGAGAAGATTCCGACAGGAGGACAGTTGGAGCATAGAAACGGAGGAAGACTATGAAGAAGAGAATGTGGATTGTTCCGCTTGGGCAATGGAGGAAGACTATGAAAGAGTGCCGACGAGAGGAACAAAGGAGAAAGTGGTGAAAGCTTCTGGTGCTGCTTCATCATCAGCGCAAAAGGATAAAATGAAAGAAGAAGTGACAACGGAGCACAACTATTCGCAGGAGAGGGAAGACTACGGAGAAGAAGATGGAGAGGAAGAACCGCTTCACCTTTTCTCTCCCTCGAATGAAGAGGAACAGGAAGAATACCAATCATCCTCCTCTTCCGCTTCTTCCTCATTTCTATTTATTGGAAATGACGAAAGCAACGTTTGGAGCTTTGACCACAAGTCAACAAACAATCACTCAAACGTGTCTCACTTAGATTCTTTCACTTCTGTTCCATCTTCATCTTCCATCAACTTTGATATTGACGGTACAACAAACAACGATATTAGCAGTCGCTTTGGTGTTCCTGGGCTCTCTTCGGGGCGTCATCAAGAGATAACCGACTTTGGCTTGCCATCTTCATCAGCACCCCTTTCTTTTTCTTCTTCGTCTTCTTTCGTTCCTTCCAACGCAAGCTACGATCTTCCTCAATTATCGTCCTCTACTTCTTCTCATTCGTATTCTCTTCCTGTTTCAAACGACCTTAGTTCATCTTCTTCAGTTTCGCTTTTGCTGGAAAATGCAGAGAGAAATATGCACTCTTTTTCTCTTCCAACGTCTTCTCCTTCCTCTTCTTCTTTTTCTTTCGACATTGAAATTGATGAGGAAGAGGAGAACAAACAGAAGCAACTGAAACGAAGCTATGGCCCACCGCTTCATTCTTCTTCATCGTTATTGCGAACTTCATTTGACGCTTCTTCCGTTTCTGCTTCCTCCTTATCTTCTTCGGATGACGGCGGTTACACTCTGCCATTGCCTCTGGACGCGGATTTGAGCCAAACCAGCAAGAACTATTCTTTGCCTCTCTCTCCTCACGTTCGTTCCATCACTGATGTCGATTGCTTCACTGTCCCTTCTTCAAAAGCTTCATCTTCCTCTCATTCGATCCACATGACCAAGAGTACAAGAAATGATGAAAAAGCAACATCAGATGATCTTCTTGTTCAACAAAATGGATGGGCAGAAGGAGACTCGACTGATGGAGAGGATGAAGCTTCTTTCCTTGGCGCCTTCATGCGAATGCAAGACCGAAAGTATCATCACGTGTTCAAGAAGCAACAACAACAATCCAACAACGCCGACTCCGCATCTTCTAACAACAGCGTCAACCACACGAAGAAGACAAATAACAAGAAGAAAGAGAGCTCGTCACAACTGAAAGCAACAACAACAACAAAACCGAATAAGAAGACAACGAACAGCAACAACAACAATAGCACGAGCGCCGCAGAAGGACTGAGCAAACAGGAAAAGAGACGGCTCAAATGGGAGCAACGACAATGGAAAAGAGAGCTGTTCAAACAGAAACAAAAGCAAGCGCACAACTGGGGTACCGGTGCGCCTTGAACAAAGAAACGTTCTCATCCCCCATCTCTGCTTGTTTCCCTGTTAGAACAAAAATAACAGAAGAAGATTGTAAGCTCTCCTCCCCCATCGGGTCATGCATGGAATGGAGGGGCGGGCGGCTCGGCAAGGAGGAGGAGCAGTACGCCTGGGTGGGGGCAGCGTCCCTGCCGACACGTGTCGAGGGAAAAGGGGGCAACAACTCCAATAGCACCGGTGGTGGTGGTTGGGGTGGTGCCTCTTTGAGGTTCATGCGGTAGGCTGGCTTTTTGCGTCGTTCTTGGCGGTTGAACTAGGCTCCGCCTTTACTCAAGGCGCTTCTTTTGGAAGCAGAAAGCAAAGCATCCGCTCATTCTGCTGTGGTGCCGCAGGGTGGACACAAGTGTATAACGCAGAGGTCACTTACCAGAAGACAGAAAGAAGGGAGTAATGGGACCCGCAGACAAGAAGGAGGAGGAGAAGGAGGAGAAGGAGGAGAAGGAGGAGGAGAAAAGAATTTTAAAGAGAAGAAAAGGGAGGGAGGAGGAGTAAAGCAAAGCTCTTCCTCCCCTTCTCCAACCCTTTGCACACTCCACCGACTGCGACCTCTCCAACAAGCAGCTGCGCTCCTTGCCAAAAGAGTTTGGCCAACTCTCCGCCCTCACCCACTGCTACCTCTACAAAAACGAGCTGACCTCCTTGCCCGCTGAGTTTGGCCAGCTCACTGCTCTCGTATGCTGCTACCTCTCCAACAACCAGCTGCGCTCCTTGCCGAGAGAGTTTGGCCAGCTCACCGCTCTCTCCCATTGCTTCCTCAACAACAACAGGCTGCGCTCCTTGCCTGCTGAGTTTGGCCAGCTCGCTGCTCTCGCCCACGGCTACCTCCACGAAAACGAGCTGAGCTGCTTGCCGAGGGAGTTTGGCCAGCTCACCGCTCTCACCCGCTGCTACCTCTACAAAAACGCGCTGACCTCCTTGCCTGCTGAGTTTGGCCAGCTCTCTGCTCTCACGGAGTGCAACCTGTGCTGCAACCAGCTGCGCTCCTTGCCGAGGGAGTTTGGCCAGCTCGCCGCTCTCACCAACTGCAACCTCGCTTACAACCAGCTGACTTGCTTGCCGAGGGAGTTTGGCCAGCTCACCACTCTCATCTACTGCAATCTCTCCCACAACAGGCTGACCTCCTTGCCGAGAGAGTTTGGCCAGCTTGCTGCTCTTACCCGCTGCGACCTCTCCAACAACAAGCTGCGCTCCTTGCCGAGAGAGTTTGGCCAGCTCACCGCCCTCACCGGCTGCAAGCTCAACAATAATGAACTGACCTCCTTGCCAAGGGAGTTTGGCCACCTTACTGCTCTCAAGCATTACTTGCTAGATGGTAACCCCTTGGCGGCACTGCCTTGCTCAATAGTCTGGCTTCTTCCGTCCTTGTACACACTCTCCCATCAACCCTTTCGCCGGCAAGAAGCACTTCTCCAACAAATGGAAGAGAATGAGGAAGAAGAGCAAGAGGAGAAAGAGGAGCAGCAGCAGAAGAATAGAGTGGATTCCAAGAAATCACCGCCCATGAGGAACCACCAGGCAACTGTGGAAAGTTTGTGGCACCTGAGCGGAGTGGCGGTGCTGAGGAACAAGCTTTTGCCCACTGGCCTCTTGACCCCTGTTCCAGACCCGCCCTTCACTTGGGTTTCTTCCTCTTCTCCTTCTTCTTCTTCTTCCCTTTCTTCTTCTTCTTCACTATCTTCTCTGCTCAATGAGGGCCATGACAAGAAAGGCACAAAGGAAGAACAGACAGCAACGGAAGAAAGTGTGGAGGGTGCAGAAGCGGTGCTGCCAGAAGAAGTGAAGGAACGATTGCAAAGATTGCAAAGACGATGTGATGTCTGTGCACAGCTGTTTTTGGAGGCAGAAGAAGAAGAGGCGGGGGAGGAAGCAGCAGAAGAAACAAGGCAAGTGGTGAGACGGTATTGGGACCAGGAGAGAGGAGTTTGGTGGGAGTTGCTGTGTTGCAGCCGGAGCTGTTCCCACCAGGCCCTTCCAGAGTGAGCGGATAATCGATAATAAAGTTGGATCTATTCCGATAAATAACCCAAATATGGTAATAATCTCTTCAAATTTTATAATAATTATCGATTATTTTCAATCATTGGGAATGATACAAAAATAAAAATATTTGACAACAAAGACAAAGCAAGCAACGAGACGAAACCAACAGACGAGCAGAAGAAGGAGACGAAGCAGAGGAAGCAAGGAAGAAGAAGAAGAAGAGCAAAAGACAGACGTAGTTGCTTCTTCTCCAAAAAAAACTAAAGAAAACCATAATGACACAAAGAGCGGAGAGCGGGCATCCTCTCATGAGCCTCCGCTGCATCGGTTCATTCTCCGGTTCTTCTTCTGCCTTGGGGCGGTGGTGGTTTGCGAGCGTTTTGGTGGCATTGCTTTTGGTTGTTGCTTCCGCTTCTCCTTCTCCTGCCCTATGCGACACTACCGGGAGCAGCGTGAACGTTACCGCCACGACGGCTGTGGAAGCAGCCTACAGTTGCAATGCGACAGGCTCGACATGTGAAGACGGCGAAGGAGAAGAGGGGTGGGAGCAACCGTTCGAGATAGACAGTGAGGTATGTACCATAGAAAGGAGGCATGGCTTGTCCGTTGGCGAGTTTCGTAGGTAACCTCTCTTTCGCTAGTTTCTGCATGGCTCCTTCCGCTTCTATTCGTCGTCCTCTTTGGTCTTCTCTCTTCGCTCTTTGCTCCTCTTTTCTCGTCTATCTTCTCATTCTCTGCTGCTGTTCTCTTCACCATTCTCTTCTCTCTCTTTCTCTCTCTCTCTCTCTCTCTCTCTCTCAAACAATGCTTTCTTTTTCTCTCTTTCTTCATTACACAGAGTGTACGAAGAACAGAAGCCGGTGATCGTTGTGGGCGTGAGCGACAACTCTCTCTTTAAAAGCCTAGCTTCTGTCGTATGTTATCTCCATCGCTCCTTTCTTGCCGTCCTCATTCTTGCCTTCACTCATAAACATAATAATAACACGTAGGAACGCTTGTTGGCGGACTATGGCAACTATACAGTTATACTGAGTTCCTCTAATACGTTTTCTTACGAGAAGAAGGAGTCGACATTGGCGGAGTACATCAAAGAGAGAATGAAGCCCCAAGACCTTCAGACGTTGGCCAACGAGACCTTTTACCACTTTGGCGATAACGACCACCAGGTTCTCTTTGCTTCTTTCAATCTTCCTTTATTTCTTCTTTCATCTTCCTGACCTCCCCTTTTGCGTCCTTCTTTTATCTTTCATGCTCCTTTTATCACATCATAAAGGCATGGGAACCTCTGTTTGATCATTACGTGCTGCCTCCGTATGTGCCGGCCACTCAACAGGCCTCTCTTAGTTTTGGCCTCGGCGGATGGGGCAGCGGTGTTCCTCTTCACAAACATGGTCCTGTCTGGGCAGAGGTCTTTCATGGTTCTAAGGTGCTTAACTTTTTTGGTTGTGTTATCTTATCCTCTGTTGACCAACCAAACAAAACTTGTTGCAGAGATGGTTTTTGTATCCGCCGGAGCATGTTCCCAAGTTCGATCCGAACCAAAGCACTCTGCGATGGTTCCACGAGGAATACTCCCAACAACAGGAAGGACTGTTGGAATGCGTGTTGCGACCAGGAGAGCTGCTCTACCTTCCTTCCGATTGGTGGCACAGCACTTTGAACATTGGCCATGAAGTTGTGTTCATGTCCACGTTTGTGTAACACGTCTGACAAAAACAAACACACAAAACATAAACGAACGACGAACGAAACACGACTAACCTTCTTTTAAACAAAACCAAAAAAAGCTACAATTGGTCGTCGGCGAAAGAGGAGCCTGAGTCCTGCTGCTCTTCCCTCTCCACTTTATTCCGCCACCTCTTCTTGCGCTTTGGCCTGAGCGATGCATCTTCCTGTTCGTCTGGGTCTTCGTAGCCTCTCTTGAACTCGACTCGGTTGGTCACACGGAACAACAAAGCAGCAACAAAGGAGGCCACGAAGGGACCCGACCAGTAGACCCAGATGTACTCGAACCGCTCTCCCCCTTCCGCGATGGCATTGACGATGATGGCTCCTGTCGTGACTGCTGGGTTGAACCCTCCTCCTGAGATAGGCATGTGCTCTGGTTTGTTTGCTTCTGCTTAGCCCTTTTGCTCTTCAACAACAACAACAACAAGCAGAACAGAACAGAACCATGTTAAATAACATACGTCCAACGGCGACCCCGCCGGCAGTAACGCTCAAGCCAATGGCCAAGCCGAAGAAGGAGTTGCCGGCTTGGGTCTTGGTGGTGGCCGTTTGCAGGACCGCGTGGATCAGCAGGAAGGAGAAGAAGAGCTCGGCCGCAAACGCTTGCCCTGCGTTGAACCCAGCTCCTGGCCTGAGCGGAAAGGTACGGTAGGTCATCCCCCAGTACGTCTATTTGTTTAGAGTGTTGGAGTCAGACAAACCCGGAGGCTCCATCGAACATCGATGAAGAAGTTCTGTACCAAGGCTCCAAGAAAACCACCCAAGAACTGTGCGACCCAATAGCCCACCAAACGAATGAAGGAGAGCTTGCCTCTGTCCGTGAGAAACACTCCCAACGACACCGCTTGTCGATAAAGATCCGTTGTGGAGCAACCATGAGTTAGCCGCTCTGCGGTGAGGCACAAAGACAAGAAGGGAAAAGAAGGTATAGCATACAAGGGTTGAAATGACCTCCAGAGATGTGTCCGCCGCAGTAGACCAGGATCATCAGGGAGAGCCCGATGGCCAAGGGAGCCAGCTCCCCTCCGCTCAGCACCGAGAGCCCGATGGTGAGCATGAACATGAAGGCGCCCACCAGCTCCGTGAGGAACGGACCCACCGCGGCGCAGGCCTTGTCCAGTGCTCCAGGGAAAGCCATCCACGCCGTCCTCAGCTTCATGGCGAGGAATAGGGAGGAAGCAGCAAAATCAACAACAATAACCGCAGACGGACTCTCGTTCGGTTATTGGTATAAACGAGCAAGATGGAGCTCGATGGGCTTTCAAAGGCTCGCTTTGGAGAACACAGCAGCCGTGGATTGCCATCGGCCTATCCTCCAACTTTCCCTTGTATTTTTTGACACGTTGGACATAGCAACTCCTCTTATGATAACAGAGTGACAAACATTTTCATCTACCTCCTCTCTCTCTCTCTCTTCCTCCTCTCTCTCTCTCTCTCTCTCTCTCTCTTCCTCTCTCCACTCATATATCCCTTTGCACTCTTATCTCTTCTTAGCTACAGGTTCTCATACAGTTAAATAAGCATATATATAGCTTTGTTTTGTTGCGCCTGTATATACAGTCCTCTCTCCTATCTACAAACCTGGTCGAAGCTGAGCCCTTCTTATCTTCGCACTCCACTTTGTTTAACGTGTTGGGCTTGAATCGAACGACTTCATCCTCTTCCTCCTCCTCCTCCTCCTCCTCGCCCTTTACAATTTCACCTCTATATTTGGGGGACGGTTTGGTCCAGCAGTCATGCCAGCAGACCTCTGTGTTCTAGTTTGTTGCGGTTGTTGCGTTAGTTTTTTGCCGTTAACTCTGAAAGAAAGATCTTTCAAAACATACGTCCAACAGCAATGGCACCAGCGGTAATGCAGAAGCCGGTGGCCAAGCCGAAGAAGGGGTTGCAGGCCAGGGTGTCCGTGACGGCCGTTTGTACCACCCCATTGATCAGAAGAAACGAGAAGAACAGCTCAGCAGCCAAGGCTTGTCCTGAGTTGAACCAGTCTGCTGGGTGGACCTCGAACGTTTCGTACGATATCATCCAATACGCCTTTGTTTTTTTTTAAAAACAAAAACGTTTAGCAACAAAGAAATGGTGGGTGGAGGAGGTGAAAGCCAAAACCGTACCAACACGCCGAGAAAAGCGCCAAAGAGCTGAGCCAGCCAGTAACCCAGCAGACGAAACAAGGTGAGCTTCCCTCTGCCCGAGGACACAGCGGCATTTTTTGTTGGTTTCAACTCCACTATGAAGGAGGCCGCCATCAGGCTGACTTTGTGCATTGGTACTGGCAGAGTAAGTCCCATCTTTCTGTGTCAGTGTTTGTTGGTTTGTCTTTGTTATATGAAAAACAAAAAAAAGAAGGAGAACGCTCAAAAAGCACAAGAAAAATGGTATTGGGGTCGGTTACTTCAGGAAGAGCCTGTATTAATTGAGATCTCAGTTGCGTTGGCCTGTTCCTGGATACGGGGTCGGTGCAGTCCGCATTTGTTCCCGGTTGTACCCCTTTCTTTTAGGGTCTTGCTGGAGAGGTGTATCTCGTCTTCCACCAATTGCGGTGTTGTCTGAGATAAGAAAGAGAGCAGAGATTCATTCATTTAATAATTAATGATTAAATCTAAAACTATAATAAAACATTTCGTTAACAAAAGTCTTTTTATGTTAAAACAAATCTAAAATAAACATCGAGAATAAAAAACATAAACAAACGTGTACAAGTCGCATAGCGAACAGCAATAACATAACATTAAAAAAAAAGCATCAAACTTCTTTTGTTCTCATCTCTTCTTTGCTCTTGCTTTCTATTTTTTTTTTTTTTTTGTTGGGAAAAATAAAGAAAAATAAAACACTTCACCACTTTAGCTTCTCAGGAAAGTACTTCTTGATGAGGCCCTGGTAGTAGGGTTTCAATGCCTCCACATCGATTTTGGACTCCTCGTCCTTGCTGTACAAATCGCACTTTTGGAACGCCTTTTATGTTGAAGTGGTTAACACAGTGTAAAACAACTGAAAATAAAAAGAAAACAAACCTTTATCCAAGGGAACATAGCATGATCTGTTTCGTTGGTGAATTGAGCATAGGCTCCGGCCTGATGGTAAGGATAGAAGGAGTGAAACCGGATGATGTAAAGTCCCTCAGGCGGCAATGTGCATCCATTGCCCACGCACACTTGATACATGTACTCGTCGTGGCCCCAGCTCATGAGCAAGTTCTCCAGCCCACAACCAGCAGAGTAGATGCCGTTCTCCGATTGTTGGTACTCACTCACATTCATGTCAGGATTTTCCTTAAAGTACTCTCTGTAGACGATCGAGTCGGAGAAGGGGCAGCCGAGGGGGAAGGTATCGCCCACAACGGCCCATTGGGGTTGGTTGAAGCATTGAGGGAAGCGGGGATGAGCGAGCAGCTTGCCGAGGTCATGAATGAAGCCGGTCAGGTGGAGCCAGTCGTACTCCTCTCCTGGGAATTGGGCTCGAAGGGCCTCTGCAAAGTTTGGTTTGTTGTGCGGTGAGTCGACAAATTATACCAAAAGGGAGAAGAATAGTCGACAGAAAAGTAGTCGACAGGAATAGGAAGTCGACAGAAACAAATGTCGACAGAAACCGGAAAAAAAAGGAAAAATAAGAAAAGAAAAGAAAGAAATGAAAAGAAAGAAAAAGAATGCGAAAAAGAACTTTAGAAAGTTACCTGCGGTTTGTAGCAAGTGGACGATTTGAGGGAGGCCCAGGTCGGGGTCCGAGTCGTCCACAATGTCATTGAGAAGCTCGGCTGCCTCCCTTTTTTTTTGAAAAAAAAAACAAAACAAAAGAATATTTTTGAAGGAAATAAAAAATGTTAAAAAAAGAAGAGAAAAAAACAGAAAAAGAAGAAAAAAAACAAACCAAATGCTCATCTCAATGCCTGTGTTGAGCTGAGAGTACTTCTTCTTCATCTCGGAGGCAAAGGCGTAGGTCTGGTTGACGTGGTTCTGGCGGTAGTTGTTCCTCACGCGCTCCTCATACTTGTTAACTCCGTAGTTGCGAAACTGGTGGACCTCTTTGGTGAGGTGAAGCTCGTCGGTGACGCTGTCGCTCTTCTTTTCCTTGTGCTTGCCCATTTCTTTTGTTCTCTGTTTCCCTTCTGTTCTTCTCTTTTCTAAAAGAGAGAGAGAGAGAGAGAGAGAGAGAGAGAGAGAAAGAGAGAAAGATGAGATGAGCTTAGAGAAAGAAATTGGGGGGAATAGAGGAGGAGAAAGAGAAAGAGAAAGAGAAAGAGAAAGAGAAAGGGGTTTTACCACACCACAAAAACGACGTCGGCTTTCTTCTTCTGTTGCTTGCACCCCAAAAAACAAAAGTGTTACGCCTGCTTGTTTTCTTTCCTGGTTTGTCTGTTTCGTCAAGAGAAGCAGAAGGGCAGAAGAAAATAGGCAGCCTCCTCCCGAATTTTAATTCTCCCACCTAAAACAACTATGCACAAAACGACTTCGAGGCAAATTGATGCAAGGTGGGGAGCATCAAAAACATGTCCATGCAGGAAGGGGGAGAGCCTGTGGACGTTACCGGAAGATAAATTAAGGTAGATATTAAGGTGATTTTCCTTGTTTGGTAATTTCAGCACGCGATTTTTCTTACGCTTCTACGAGGCGGAATGCCGTTACAAAACGTTTTGGTGCGCCAAGTTTCCGCTTGCATCGGGTTCTATCGATTATCATCTCACTTTATCGGATCGACATGATATTTTTTTAAAAAAATGCTTTCCTGGCTAAAATAGAGGAATTATCGATTATCTGCGCACTTTAGATATATTTCTAGATTATTTGAGAACGGAGAATATATTGTCGACGAATAAAATACATATAGGACCAAACAAGAAATACGTGGAACGGGCGACGATGCAGAGAGAGGAGGACGAGGCTCCCCTCGGTTCCACCTCCGGCCTCGACCTGAACGATGCCGCGTTGGCCACCTACTTTGAGGACTCACTTCTGCTGAACGCGGAGGAGAGCAACCGAGAAGGCGGAGGAGGAGGAGGGGGCGGCCTCATCGTTACACCTTACTTACAAACCGCCTCCTCCGCCGTTTCTACGGAGGAAAACCACGTGACGCCCACCACACGGGCGCCCTCCTTAGGACTTCCTTTCTCTCTGTCGTTCGGACAGATGTATCCTCACCGCGAAATAGACTTTTCCGAAATACAGTTTGACAACGAACCGATCGGCCGGTCGGTTTCTTTCTTCTCTTCTCTCTCTCTCTCTCTCTCTCTCTCTCTCTCTCTCTCTTCCGGGCTTCTGCAACACTTTAACACAATAATACAGAGGAGCTTTTGGGACGGTCTACAGAGCGACGTGGAGAGGAGCACAGGTGGCGGTGAAGAGGCTGAACCTAGCTCGCATTACCGAGGTGGAGTTGGAGCAAATCCGGAGGGAGGCCAGTCTCATGGCGTAACGTTTTTTTTTTCTGTGCTCTGCTGTGCTCTGCTATGCTATGCTCTGCTCTGCTCTGCTCTGCTCTCTCTCTCTCTCTCTCTCTCTCTCTCTCTCTCCTTCTAAACAGCAACTCGTTCTTTTCTTTTCTTGTGCTCTTGTTACCAATAGTTCCTTGGGCAGTCATCCTAATGTATTGGAGTCCATAGGTTCGTTCGATCGGTTCTCTTCTCTTTCTCTTATCGCTTCTGTTCTCTAGTTTTTCTCTTCTTGCTTCTCTTGTTCCTTCATTCTCGTTTCTCATCATCCCGCTTCGCTTCTCATATCTCACTTTCTTCACTCATCCTCTCGTCCTCTCCTTTCTTTTTTTTAAAAAAACAAAGGTGTATGTACGAAACCACCAAACGTATGTTTGGTGTCACCCTATCATCGCAACGGCAGCATTCACGACTACCTCAAGGCACATCCCAATGTGGATTGGCTGACCAGAGTTGGGTTCGCTCGTGATGCTGCTGCCGGAGTGTTTCACACGCATTGCGAACACATCGTTCATCGGTACAGTACCGCCCTAAAACAAAAGAAAGAGAGAAGCATAGAGAAACATCGAGAAGCAAATGAAAAAAAGAATGAAGGAATAGAGCGGACAGAAGAGAGAGAGAGAGAGAGAGAGAGAGAGAGAGAGAGAGAGAGAGAGAGAGAGAGAGAGAGAGAGAGAGAGAGAGAGAGAGAGAGAGAGACGAAGAGAACAAAATAAGAATGAAGCCGTGACCTCACTCCTTTTATTGCACATAGCGACTTGGCGGCTCGTAACTTTCTGTTGGATGGTAACTTGGTGGCTATGGTTTCAGACTTTGGTCTCTCGCGGTTAGCTTTGGCGGAAGGCGGCCAAGGCGTTACCGGCACAAACTTTGGACCGGTCAAGCATATGGCTCCCGAGTCCATCGTCAATCGCGTCTACTCTCAAAAGAGCGACGCTTTCTCGTTTGGAGTATTTCTTTATGAGCTTGTTACTATGTACACACTCTTCCCTTTCTCTGCTCCTCTCTTTTCTCATTCTCTCTCTCTCTCTCTCTCTCTCTCTCTCTTTCTCTCTCTCTTCTCATTCTCTTTCATTGTTTCTGTTACTCCAGGCAAGAGCCATATCCAGAAGAATCACTATTGAAAGTCGCGCTCGAAGTCGTGAAAGAAGGAAGACGGCCAGTGATTCCTTCCGACTGTCCTCCAGTCTTCCGTGACCTTATGACTCGGTGTTGGAAAGAAGATCCTGAAGGTGGGTTCGTTCTTGTTTGTTAGTTTGATGTTATCACCTGTTGAGAAAGCAATTATTAGAGAGACCAGGTTTTGCAGAGATATTGGAAATATTAGAAACTTACAAACGAGAGCTGTTGGCACAAGAGAAGGCTGCTTCAGAAGAAGCTGTTGCTGCTCTGCCAGGTTCTTCCTTCGAACAAACGATCCACAAGAACATGAATGAAAACGAATTCCCCAGTAACAACAACCACAATAACAACAAGAATGAACAAGAAAAAGAGCAAGAAGGAACTTTGGAATATTACATGTCTAGTGACGAGGTATACCATTCTTTCTTCGTTATATGTAATTATGTTGACGGTGTTATGTTTCATCAATAGCACTTGCATGACCTCGTCGTGAAAGCTATGAACACTGTAACTGGATTCAATGTACAAAGTAGACGGTGGCATTTAAAAACCTATCCTTGTTGCTTCGTTGGTAAGTTCTCTCCTCCTCCTTATCCTCCTCTTCCTCCTTCCATCTCCTCCTTCCTCCTCCCTCCTCCTCTATTATTATTTTTCTTTCATTTGGCTTCTTCTTATTGTTCTCTTTTATTTTGTTATATCATCCACCATCAGCCTCAGAAGCTGTCGACTGGTTATTGCAAAACACAAACGTCAAAACTAGAGCTGAGGCAGTTCAACTCGGCGACAGGCTCGTTCGCAAGAAGATCATCGTTCATGTGGTGGATCAGGACAAGCGCTTTCAGGACGATTACTTCTTCTATCGGTTCGTGGAGAAGGCGAAGCTGGTCGTTATAGGTGGGGGCTTTGCCGGCTCCACCATTGCAAAACGTTTAGAACGAAACTTGGACGTGACGCTCATCGACACCAAAAGCTACTTTGAGTTTGTACCGAGTTTTATTGAACTAGCGACAGCAGCAACAGCATCAACAAGTAATAACGATAAAGAGATAAACGAACGGCAGCAACAAAACTTTATGTTGGAGAGAGTGAGAAAGGAGCATACGAGTTATTTGGGATCGACTGAAGTTGTGGTTTGTAAAGAAGGTATCGCTTCGTTCTTTATGCCTTCAGCATTCTTTGCTTGCTTTTTTTCTTGTCCCTTTCTTTCTGTGTTTTCTCATATAACTACAACACAAAAGGAGTGTCGAGCGTGACTTCAAAGGAAGTCATTTTGATGGATGGCAGATGCTTCCGGTATAACTACCTCTGCATATGTACAGGGTCTCGTTACGACGTAGCCGCTAGTTTAGGATTGTCCTTCTCCTCTTCCTCTACGCCCTCTTCTTCCTCTGAATCTTCCGAACCTATTGCCTCTCCATCTTCCAAAGATAGAAGACAAACACAATTGGAAAAGCTTACACAGCTCATCGAAGAAGAACAGCAACAACAGCTTCAAACCACAAAGAAACAGGAACAAGGAGAAGACCAAAACATGAAGAAAGAAAAAGAAGAAGACAAAGAAAAACGCAGAGACAGACCCGATTTTCTCAACAAAGAAGTTCAAGACAAAAGGATTGTAGATTGCAGAAGCGCTGAAAGCATCATCAACGCTTCCAACATTCTGAACGACGAACGAACCAAACATATTGTCATCGTTGGAGGAGGCCCAACGGCTGTAGAACTTCTTGGAGAGCTGACTTCTCGTTACAGCAACAAACACTTCACTTTGGTCTGTCCGCGTTCTCGCTTATTGCACCGAATGCCGGCTTCAGCATCCGCTTTTGCGTTGCAACACTTTCAAAAGCACTTTGCGAACAACGTCACATTTTTGTTTCATCATCTCGTGGTTGGACTCACGAACGATGGTAGATGTTTGTTGCAACTTGTTGACTATGAAGAAGAGGAACGAGAGCAAGCACAACAACCTCAACCTCGAGAAGAAACCGAACAAGAAGAAGCAGATGACGATGATTCCACCTCCTCATCCTCCTCTTCGTCTTCTACTTCCATTTCGGCTCGTGGAGACAAACCCAAAGAAGAAGAAGAAGAAGAAGAAAGGGAGGAAGACGAGAAACACTTTGGCAAGAAAGAGAAGAAGAAGAAGCACAAGGAAAAGCGGAAGAAGAGGAGGAGTCCTCTTTCACCTAGGATTCAATATGACGGAGGCCTATCTCCAAAAAGAGAACTTGGAGAGGACCAGCACCAACACTTTCTACCACAACTATCACCACCAACACGAGAACGACGAGTTCTCGTCAAGCTCGGAGGAGAAACCAAAAAATCCGTTCCAGCGGACCTCATCTATGCTGCAGTCGGTTTTGCGCCCAACACGGAGTTTCTTCGTCGCTCCGACTCGCAACTCTTTGCCTCCGCGTTGAACGAGCGAGGAGAAGTTCGCGTTAATCCTTTCTTCCAAGTCGGCGGCATGCCTAATGTCTTTGCTTTGGGAGACATCGTTAGCATAGAAACGCTTTGCTTACCTCCTTCATCTTCCTCGCTGTTTTCTTCTTCTCCTTCATCGTCCTCTTCGTTTATCTATGATAGTTCCTCTGCCGCTTTCGTCACTCGGTCTCGGACGTTATCATCCGGTTCCATGCATCGTTATCGCAGACGAAAACAGAGATCAAGTCAACCATCACTATCTTCTTCTCCTTTAGAAACCTCCTCCTCTTCTTTGTCGTCGTCGTCTTCTTCTTCTCCTTCTTCTTCCTTTCGAAGGATCACTCTTGGAGGCTTGTCAAGATCTTCTCCGAAAGGAGAAACCTTGTCTTTCTCATCCATGTCTGCACAAAGCGTTTGGATTTCCGAAGAGAAACTTGCATCCAACGCGGAGAGACATGCCGAAGTGGTGGCAAAGAACATCAAACATATGTCCCGAAGCAGCGTTTGTAAGTTACGAAGTTACACTCCCATCTGTGCCTCGACGATGATGATGAATTGCGGTTGCGATCTTCAGCAGCAGCAACAACAGCAGCGGATAGTTAGTCTTGGAAGAACAAAGAGCATGAGCTTGAAGGGAGGGGCGGTGAGCAAGACCAAGACCGCTGCAAAGTTTAGGACGTTGTTTCCTTCCAGGGAGGCTCCATCCTGATCTCATTACCCTGGTGTTCTTTTGGTTTGCTCCCTCGTTGTTGCTTCTTCTCTTTGTGTAATGTATGAAAAAAAAGAATGAAGTAAAAGATGGAGCAGCATTCATGACAACGCTGATGAATAACATCTTTATTTCAGAGGCTCTGATCAATACCAATGGTAAGGGCAAGGTAGGTAGCGAACGCGACGACGGCATTCACCTCCACGTCTGGTTGGTTTGCCACAGAGGAAAGCTCCAGAGCGACCCCCGGTTATGACGCTTGCTGCACTTGTGGAAAGTCTTACCACAAGCTTATGGAGTTCGCACAAGTTGCAAATGGTTTGTTGGCCGTCCTCCGTGGTAAACTCGAAGGCCAAGGAAGCACAAAGCTCACTCGAGCAGACCCGAACGAACCACATTTCGGACGTGAGTAATAATTTTGATGTCTTTGGCGGGAATCGAACCGAAGGAAGGAGGATGGTAGTGTGTAAGTTTTGCCAGTTGGCTATTGGTGAATTGGTTGAAATTTCAATGACGAATTAATTAATCATGTCGTCATGAATATACATTCCCACGTGCAAACCTCAATGTTTACTTTTAATACTATGAAAACTTTTAATCGTTGCGAAACATTCGAAAAACATGCGAGAAGGGATGAATTACACCACAAGCTTGTTGCAAGAGTCGCTCCTGGAGGAGGGAGGACTTTTTCTGTTACAGGCGGCATTACTTTCTATATTGTTGCTCCTAACGGCCTGCTTTCTCTTTCGGCGATTCAAAAATGCCAACCAGAAGGTTTGGTTGTTGTCGCTTTCTTTCGTCCTTCAATTTCTCACCTCTCTCTCCCCTATATCCTCTCTCTCTAAGCTACCGCCGATTGTCTCCGGTTGGATTCCATTTGTTGGCGTTGGGCTCAACTTTGCTTCCGGCCCGTTGCAATACGCCACCAAAGTCTACAAGCAGAAAGGAGAGATCTTCACTTTGAAGCTCTTCGGCAAGAGGCTCACTTTTCTTGTGGGACCGGAGGCCCACGTCCCCTTCTTTGCCAAAAACGACAAAGAGTTGAGCCAGGATGAGCCTTACCAGTTCTCTGTGCCCATTTTTGGACCGAATGTGGTTTATGGAGCGGACTTGTGGCACAGGTTCTCTCTTTCTTCTTCATGCTTCTTCACTTGTTCTTCTGCTTCTTCTGATTCTTCTTGTTCTTGTTCTTGTTGTTCTTCTTGTTGTTCTTCTTGTTCTTCTTCTTTCTTCTTGTTCTTCTTCTTGTTCTTCGTGTTCTTCTTCTTCTTCTTGTTCTTCTTCTTGTTCTTCTTCTTCTTCTTCTTCTTCTTCTTCTTCTTCTTCCTTCTTCTTGTTTTTTCTTGCTTCTAATGCCGTGTTGTAAAAGGAATCAGCAATTAAAGTTCATAGCAGCAAGCTTGAGCTCAAAGGCGCTCATGTCCTACGTTCCGATGATCGTCAAAGAGGCAGAAGACTACTTTGCCCAATGGGGACAACAAGGGACTGTGGATATAAGACACGCTTTGTCAGAGCTGATCATTCTGACCGCGAGCAGATGTTTGATGGGAAGGGAGATAAGGGAGAATCTGTTCACTCAAGTGGCGAAGCTCTATCAGGACTTGGATGAGGGATTGACTCCCCTCAGCTTCTTCTTTCCTCATCTGCCTATACCTGCTCATAAACGGTATCTCCATTTCTTCTTTTTGCCATTGTTCTCCTTTTTGTTGTTTTGGTTTGTTGTTCTTGTTCTTCTGTGCTTCTTCTTCTTTGAGTTAGGTTTAACTTTTAACTTCCTACAACAGACGCGATAAAGCGAGATTAGAAATGGTGGAGCTGTTCTCCAAAATCATCGAACAACGGCGAGCCCAGCCAGACGTAAAGCACGACGACGTGCTTCAAGTCTTCATGGATGCAAGGTACCCCAAGACCGGTGCCATGCTCACCGAAGTAGAAATAACCGGTTAGTTTGTGTCCTGCTTCACTTCTTCTTGTTATTCTTGTTATTCTTGTTTTCTGGTTCTTCTTCTTATTCTACTCTTTCTTCTTCTCCTTCTTCTTCTCCTTCTTCTTCTCCTCCTTCTTTTTTTATCATCTGTAACGTTTCTATGTGCAACCGAAAGGAATGATGATTGCCTTGCTTTTTGCTGGACAACACACATCCTCCGTTACGGGCTCATGGACTGGCTTGCTTCTGTTAGAGGTAGTACCTTTTGTTATCCCTACAACCTTCTTCGAGCTTCCTTCTAACAACACCACAGAAAGAAAACAAGAAAAAGTTTCTGCAAGGTGTAATGCAAGAACAAGAAGACATCATCCACGAGCTCGGCCCCGAAATAACCTACGAGGCGCTCTCCAAGATGGATCGTTTGCATCGCTGCGTCAAGGAGGCTCTTCGCATGTACCCTCCACTCATCTTTCTCATGCGGCAGGTGGTCCGCCCCTTCGACTACAAGGGCTACACCGTGCCCGAGGGAGACATTCTCTTCGTCTCCCCTGCCCTCAGCATGCGGCTGCCCGAGGTATACCAGCACCCGGACGAGTTCAACCCCGAACGCTTCGCTCTGGCGCCCGAGGAAAGAGAAGAGAGGAAGTACTCCTACCTGGGCTTCGGCGCGGGCAGGCACGCCTGCATGGGAGAGAGCTTCGCTTACCTGCAGGTGAAGACCATATGGGCGGTGCTGCTGAGGAGCTTCGAGTTGGAGCTGGAGGGACCCTTGCCGGAGCCGGACTATCGAGCCATGGTGGTGGGGCCTTCTCGACCTTGTAACCTGCATTACCGAAGAAAAAAAAGCCGAAAACATAAATAAATAAACCAAAAATAAAATTTGAGTAAAACAAAAAATAAATAAAATAACAACTTAACATAATAGGTGGATCTTTAAATCATATTATTGTCATTTTAAGCTAATAGGAAAACCAATTTACGTAGACTTCATGTCGTCGCGATGTAACGCCCTTTCCGTGAAAAAGAAAAAAATTCAACAACAAAAAAAAAAGAGTGGTGCTATAGCACAGAAGAAGAAGTAAACCTCAAAACAACAGCAACATGGAACAGCCCAACAAAGACAAGGAGAAGAAGAAGGACAAGAAGGAGAAGAAAGACGAAAAGAAAAGAACGGATAAGAAAGGGAATGGCAGCAGCACCAGCAGCTGTAATAATACGGCCGGGTATTGGGCCGACGAGGTGAGGCTTGACGCTCTGCCGATCTTTGAAACGCTGAAAGACTGCGAGTCGGTGTTGTTGGCCGGGTGTGGCGGCGGTTACGACGTTTTCAGCGGTCTTCCGCTTTACTTTGCCCTCCAAAAAATGGTTTTCTTCCCTCCCATAAAGCTGTATTCCTTCCTATTCGCCCTTTTTTTTTTTTTTTTTTTTTTGCTAAGCTGCTGTTTGAATAGGGCAAAAAAGTGCATTTGGCCAACTTGTGTTTCACGGACTTGGCTCTGGTGACCGGAAAGCGCTTTGCTGATATCTGCATTGAAGTCACCGCTGACACTGTTCGTGAAAATGGTCTCTCTCTCTTTCTCTCTTCTCTCCTCTCTCTCTCTCTCTTCTCTCTTCACCCTTTTTCTCTTCTCTCCTCTCTCTCTCTCAGTTTCTCTCTCTTCTCTCGCTGTGTCTCTCATCTCTCCTTACTCATCTTTTTCTTTCGCTCTTCATTTACAAAAACAACTGTCGTTATAGTTCGCAACTATAGCGAAAACTTTGAACGAGTGGAGTACTACTTTCCGGAGCTCTATCTCAGCAAATGGTTTCGCCAACACGAGCAGCAAGAGGTCCCTATCTACACCTTTCCTCGCAGCGGCGTTCAGCCCACCCTAAAAGTCTATAAAGCCCTCGTGGAGCACCTCCAGCTGGACGCCATCGTTCTGGTGGACGGCGGCACCGACAGCTTGATGCGAGGGGATGAGCAGCTGTTGGGCACCCCGGTGGAGGACATGCAGAGTATCGCCGCGGTGAGGCTGTTGGAGGAGGAACAGGTCAAGAGGAAGGTCATGGCTTGCATTGGCTTTGGTGTTGATGGTTTGTTTATGTCTGTCTTCTTTTGCTTGTTGGTCTTCTCGTTCTTGTTCTTGTTCTTGTTCTTGTTCTTGTTCTTTCTGCTTCTTCTTCTTCTGCCTGTACTGACATTGCAGTTGTGTTGAACATGAAAGCATTTCATGGAGTATGTCACAGTAGATTTTTGGAGAACGTTGCCACGTTGTCCAAGCAAGGAGCTTTCCTCGGCACTCTCTCCGTGCTGCCTCAACATGTGGAAGCTCAAAAGTTCATTCATGCTTATGAGCACTGTTCGCCTTCCAACAGGTACTCTCTCTTCACTCTTGGTCATTCACTTCTCCCTCGCTTCTCTCTTCTTTATTTTAACAGTGGTCTTCTCTCTATCTCTCTTTGTAACAAAACAGTATTGTTTGTGCTAGCGTCGTTTCAGCCGTAAGAGGCGAGTTTGGGGACTACCACCACCCAGCCACCAAACAAAGAACAGCCTCCAGCACGTTGTTCATCAATCCATTGATGAGCATGTATTGGTTCTTCCATTTGGACCAAGTGGCTGATAACGTGCATTACCTACATTTGCTTAAAGACACCACTACTTCCTATCAAGTACGTCTCCTGTTCTCTCCGTCATTGTCTTTCTCTTGTTCTCTCTTGCTCTCTTTCTCTGTCCATCTTCTCGCTCTGTCGTTCTTCCTCTGCTATCGCTCACGTCTCCACAAAACACAAACACAGGTCCAACGTGCGATATCTGAATTCCGACAGTCATATAACCCCAAGCTTCCCACTCGTCAAGATATTTCGTTTCCCCATTAAAGCAGATAACAAACGTCAAGCGTTCTATTTCTATTTCCTTTTCATTTCTTTTGCTTGCATCTTCCCTTTATGGTGCTTCCTCTCCTCTAAACTTTGGTTCCTCCTCCGGAATCATTCGATTCAAGAACGTCGTTATTTGCGTGGTAAATGGCAGGAAGATCAACGCGACTCCGATGTTGAAGAACGTATTCGCATTGGCCACTTGCCTTGAGATGCTCTCCGGAGAGTTCTCTTGTCCAGGAGGAGAGAACGCGCGAAGAAAAGAGGAGTAGGTGGAGATGAAGGGGAAGAGGAGGACAAAGCCGGCTATCTTGAAGAAGACGTGAGCGGCGGCCACGCGCTTTGCTTTCGGTGGCTTGCCAATGGAAATGTAAATGGCACTCATTCCTGTTCCCACGTTCGCTCCTGTTTGTTTGTTATTGTTATGGTGAGAAAGAGGAAAAAGGAACACAAAAGCAAATAAAAACGTAAGAAATAATAGAGAATTGAGACAAAACCTAAGATGAGGGCAACAGCAGCATCCAAGGTGAGAAGATGTTGCGAGGCAAGCATGATACACAACGTGGTGGTGACCGTGCTAGACTGTATAGCTGCTGTGAATAAGAGTGACAAGACAGCTGCCAATAAAGGATAACTGGAGATATGCGTGAGAAGCTCCAGAAAAGGAGCGAAGTTCTTCAATGGGTTGATGGCTCTCGTGATTACTTCCATTCCAAAAAAGACGAGTCCCAATCCTACAAAAGAAAGAATGCTGAAAATTAACAAACAAAAAGAGAAGACTAAACAAATAAGAACAAACCCATTAGCATGCTTCCGTAATGTTGCACTTTTGTGAACATTGGCCACCTCCTTTCTATCGAATCCTTTGCCAGTTGCAAAAAGTATCCAAAGCTCACCATTCCCAAGCTGTACTTCCCAACGTTGAATGCAATGATTTGACCGGTCAAAGTTGTGCCAATGCCAACCCCCAATAACACGCCCACGCATTGAGGGAAGCTCATAAGTCCGCTGGAGACGAAACCTACTAACATACCAGCCACTAGTGCCGAGGATTGTAGAATTGCTGTTACGATGCTTCCTGTTTGAAAATGTTTGTTTTTGTGTGTGTACAAGTTGAAACACAGCAGAAGTTAACGAAATAGAAGAAAATGAAGAAGAAGAAAAAGAAGAAGAAGAAGAAGAAGAAGAAGAAGAAGAAGAAGCAGAAGACGAAGAGAATGAGCAGTTTTAAAGGAACGAACCAGTAATAACACCGACAAAGCGGTTGTACGACAGCGTGGCCAGAATGTTCTTCAACCCATCGCCAGCAATTCGGCGCAGCGCCCGCTCCAGCATGTGCATGCCCCACAGAAAGAAGCACAGCCCTCCGCTCAGGTTCATCACCACCTCAGCCCAGCTGATGTGATTTGTTGTCGACGCAGTCGGAGAATTATTATTTTTGTGTATCGATGTTTTCGGCGATGGTTCGATTATCGTTCCAGTTGAGTCGATAATCGGGGTTGTCATCGATCTTTCGATATTTTGTCTTTCTTGTCGACTCGGTGGTGTCGACACGAAAGACCCCGTTGTGGTCGTTGCAGGCGGCGAAGAAGAAGAGGAAGGAGGAAGAAGAGGCCCATCGCCGTCTGCTCCTTCTTGCTCTCTGGGTGGCTTGAAAGAAGAAGGAGGAGAGGAAGAGGAGGGTTCTTTGGAGATGACGGGAGGTTTTGCTTTGGTGCGATGTGCTGCCGCTGCCTCCGCTTCTTCGTCAGGGATGACGGTGGCTCGTTTGTAGCGGCGGTGGAGGAGGGGAGTGGTAGGGACGTGGCAGGATACATAGTCAAATAAACAACAACAAAAAAAGAGAACGAAGAGCAAAAAGAGAAGAAAATGAAGTACAAAAGAAGAAGAAGAGTGGTGCCGCTGTTTTGCTTCCAAGTACATTTTTGGATGTTTTTGTTTTTGTTGTTGTTGTTCTTTGTTGTGCTGTGTGCTTGAACTTCCTCCCCCTCAAAGCAAGCAAGAAAAAACAAACCAACACACACCAGTCAACTTTCTCTCACAAGAAAAAAGAGATGAGCTTTTTGTGGGTTGTTTTTCTCTGTCTCTCTCTCACCTTATTTTTTTTTCAGCGCTGCGATCTCGATCATTTCGTTTTTTTTTGGGCAACAAATTTCAGGTGGCAGAATGGACATGAGAGTGGATAGGAGCGCAGATAGGAGATCGTTACCGGGATCGAGTCGTCATGAACCAGAATGACACGTGTATTTCATCGGATTAGGAATTAAATGATGTCATTTGTCTACAAAAATAGCGAAGGGAAGAGAAGGGGAGAGAGATGAAAAAAGCAGACGAAGATGACGACGTTGAAGGCGGGGGAGAAGGAGGCGGAGATCAAGTAGTGGGAGGGGGAGAAGGAGGCGGCAGCAGTAGTAGAAGGAAGCAAGCTAGCAACAACAGTCGATGGCTCGCGCAGGCGCTCGAACAGGCCAAACTTGCTGTCGCCAAGGAGAAGAACGGGGAGAAGCTTGAAGCCATCCCTTTCTACGAATCTGCCGTCCACTTCTTTTCTCGCTCCTTAGAAGAAGGTCTTCTTTCTCTTCTCTTGTTTCTTTTTTTTGGTTTTCGTTTGCTGAAACGAAAAAAAAATACTTTTTTGTAGAGCAAAAAGAAGAGGAAGCGAAAAGGCGAGTAGAAAGAAAGATGAGAGACTATCGCACGCGGCTTTTGGTGCTGCAGGCTCAGAGGGAGGCCATGCTGGCCACCGCTCACGACCAGAAGCGAGAGTGGCAGAATGCTGTGCGCGCTTACGAGAACACTGTCGCTATCTTCCTCGAGATGTGCAAGTGTATGTCTTTGTTGTTTCTTTCCTCTAGCTTCTTTCTTCGTTCTTCTTTTCTTCTCTTTCTCCGTTCTTCTTTCCTTCTTCGTTCTTCGTTCTTCTGTTGCTTTCAGCTTACACCACGTACTTCCTAGTGAATACTCCACAAAGCGAAAACTTAAAAATTACTCTGAAGGACACCATGACCAATTATCTCAACCGTGCTGAAGTAAGCAACTCCCTTGTTGTTCTTCTTTCTTCCTCTCTCTTCGCTCTTTGTTCTTCTGTCCTCCCTGCTCTCTCTTCTCTGGCTAACTCTCTATTTAGGAAATCAAAGGCATGTTACAGAAGAAGCAACCATCGTCCAATTCAGTTCCTTCTTCTCCTTCTCCCTCTTCTTCGTTGCTCGCTCGCGCTTCTTCCGCTCCTGCAACCGGATTAACTCGTCGACCAAAATCCTTATCTCTTCTTTCTTCTCCCTCTTCCTCCTCTTCTCCTTCCTCTTCTTTTCTTTCTCCTCAAACCAAACGTCAACAAAAACAACGGGAACATCAACAACGGCGAGCAAGTCTAACTGCTGCAACACTTCACTTGCAACAACGCCTGCATCTTCAAGAAAATGGCGGAGAAAGAAGTCCTCCTCCAAAGCTGCTAACACCGGTGCTCAGCCCCTTAGAGCGACAACAGGCGAGAGAGATGGTTAGAGCCAAGTTGAGGCTGCCAGAAGCCTATGCGAACGTTCTTTTTACGGAGCAAGAGGAGTTGTGGCTGCAACAACCATTCATTGAGGCGCGTCAGAAAAACTTAAAGTTGAGAAGAAGATATCTGGAAAAGGGCTTCTCTTTTATTACTTCGAAAGATTCGCCGGATAAAGAGTCTGCTTTGATGGTTAGTCCGCTCTCTCTCTCTCTCTCTCTCTCTCTCTCTCTCTCTCCATGGTTCTTTTCGTTCTCATTAATATTTCATCCATGTTGTTTCTTTCTTTTATTCCCTGAACAGCAAGCAGCTTTTGTAAAGCAGTGCAACGCAAACTACGACGCAGCTAGACAAGAACAAGAACTCATCCTAAAACAAATCGTGGCAAAGAGAGCACTACAAAAACAATCGAAAAAGAATAATGATAACAGTCAACGAGAAATAGAAAGCAACAACGAAATTCCACCACAAGAAAATCAAGAACAAGAAGGATCCGCCTTTGCTCTCAATCCTATACAGTTGCTTTCATCACTTCGTCGATCTCGACGTAATTCTACCTCCTCCTTTGCTTCTGCTCCTACGACACCGAGTAGTTCTCCTCGCCACTCTGTTGTTTATCCCTTTTCGTCACTTACTGTTGTTGCCGACGAGCAGAAACGATTGTCTTTATCCGCAGCAACATCAGCCAAAACGGAAGAGGACGATGATGAGGAATGGCTTCAACAGATTGAGTTGCATCCGGACGCTGCTCCTTATCTTATTGCTGGTCATCTCGCCTTCTTATTAAGGTTTCTTCTATTCGTCTTTTTGTTCTTCAATTCCTTCCCTTCTCTCGTCTTGAATTTAAGTTACTCTACTTCTCTCTCTCTCTCTCTCTCTCTCTCTCTCTGTGTTCGTAACGTTGAATTTGTATTTGCTCTTTCTCACCTTTTTTTCTTAAGGCGCAAAGAACATTGGGCAGGTAAACTCATGACTCGATTCGTTTTGCGTTTCATGCAAACATACAACGAACTTCCAAAGAAAGAAAATAAATCACATCAAGGAGAGGAAGAAACAACGGAAGATACCTTTCAATCCATGAAACAAACGGTTCAACAATTCATCGATGAGACGCTGGAAAAAGTTGGGACGATGCTTCCTCAGCTACGTCGTCATTCTGGTCAAGTGGAAACTGCGATTAAGTTCACCTTGTTCAACTTCATATTTCCAACAATGTTCAAACATTATAACTTAAAGGTACCAAATCCTTTCCTTTATTTTTTCCGCTTTTTTCTTCTGTTATCGCTACTTTTTCTTTTCTTCTCGTTTTGTTTTCTTTCTGCTCATTTAGCCGAAATGAAAAACACAAAAATCAGTATGAGAAAGAAGACAAAGAGCACGCCCAAAAACTCAAACAACTGCGTAATCTCACCCAACAAGACATGTCCATCGATCCTCGTCTCTGCATTCCTCTTTCTTCTTCACCATCGTCAACAAAAGAACGCCAACAACCCTATCAACCTGCAATCGACACTCTTCGAGAGCTTCCTCTCGTCAAAACCCCTGTCGAAAAGTGTCATTACTTGGCACAAACTTCGCGAGTCATTTGCGATTGTGCCATGTCGCACGTTCGCAACCTGCAGAGAATAAAAGAGGATGAGGAAAAAAGAAGAGAGAGGGACGCTCAAACGGCAAAAAAGAGCAAGATTGATGCTCTTTTGAAGGAACCGGTCGAGTTGTCGCCTTCGGCAGTAGAAAGAATAGAGGCAGAGGAGGAGGAAATGGAAGAAAAGAAAGAGAAACCGAAAGAGGAAGAAGAAGAGAACGAGAGCATAATTACAAAGACAGCGAAGCAGAAAAAGCCAAAACGGCCCCGTGCTATGTACGTTGGTTTATTTGTTTGTTTCTTTTGTTTGTGTTGCTCTGACTTTATTCTTTTTGGTGACTACAAACAAAGTGGAGCAGATGAGTTGCTGCCCATCTTTTGCTATGTGCTGGTTAAAGCACAGCTACCTCATGTACTTTCTTTCTCCTTGTTTCTCTCTCTCGCTGTGAGGCCTTGTTCTTTCTTCTTCTTCTTGTTCTTCTTCTTCTTCTTCTTGTTCTTCTTCTTCTTCTTCTTCTTCTTCTTCTTCTTCTTCTTCTTCTTCTTCTCTCCATCTCTCTTGCTCATATAAAATTTTCGGTAACAGATTTATTCGGAAGTCATGTTCATACAAGATTGGATGGATGAAAGCTCCATGTTAGGAGAGGTTTGTTTTTATCTTCTTTTTTTTTTCTCTTCTTTCTTTCATTTAACATCGAAACAAAAGGATGGGTATTGCTTTGCGCAGTTCATGACAGCAGTACAAGCCATCCTCCACTTCGAAGAAGAACCAACGAACCAAAAACAAGAGGACGAGAAGGCCGAAGAATCTACACCAGAAGAAGAAACGCAACAGAAGAAAGCAGAAGAGGGCGAAGTGAACGATGAGGAGAAAGCAAAACGGGGGCAGCTGCAAAAAGAGGAGACGGGAGAAGAAACAAAAGAACTGACATCATAACACAGCAAGCAAGCATTGTTGCTAACTTCATCAATCTTTCAGCCGACAAACTTTGTTCATCATTTGCTCAAAGCCATCCAACGTCTTCCTTATCTCTTTGCTGCAGTTTTGGTTAACTAAACGCTAAAAACAAAACCAAAAAGTTTCAAAACAGGAACCTACATTTGAGCAGCGAGCTCTTGAATGGGGAGCATGTCCTGGTGCAAGCGTTCGCACTTGGAGAGAAAGTCCTGCATGTGCTCCACCGCCCCGTTCGTCGTCTCCGCCAAGCTCTCCGATGAAAGCTTCAACGCCGCCATGTACTGTGCTGATAATCCCGTCATCTTTTGTTGTTGTTGTTATTGATAACGATGAAGAGAAGCAGAGAGAAGAGAGACAAGAACGATGAAGAGAAGAACGATGAAGAGAGCGATGAAGAAGTATAGCAGAGAAGAGGGAGAAGAAGACATACCGAGTGAAGCTTGTGCCGCATGGTAACCATCAGCTTGGCCAATTCCTTGCCACAAACGGTGGCCTGCGCTTCGAGGTCTTCCAGAAAGTGTCTAGCAATGAGGGTGTCCTCCTCGGCGCTGCGCCTCAGCATCTGGAACTGAGCCAGTCGTTGCGCGGGCGTCTCTGCTTGTCTTGCGGGAGGGTTCGCCTCGCTTCCTCCTTTTGGCAACACCTCTGGCGAAGCAGCGGAAACGGAGGGTTGCTGCTGTTCGCCTGGGTGCTCATCGCTGTTGTGTGCTTGCTGTGGTTGTTGGTCAGGCATACCGCTGGGTTGTTCTTCTTTCACCGCTTGCTGTGGAGGAGGTTCTTCGTGGCTTGTTGTTGGCTCGACGTCCATCTTTCTTCGTTTTTCTTCCCTTCTGCGGCCAATTATGAATTGGACGTCAAACAATACCTCAAAAGGAATATTCCACGTCACCCTCAAAATCATCCGATCTTGATCTTTGCTCTGGAATAGGTGTGAATGCTTGGGTGGTTCAGTTTTGTCCATATCACACCATCTTTAGACGGAGACTGGAAGGCCTACCCGAGTACCATCCCAAAAATGACATTAGGCTAATTTAATTTATCTTGTTTGGCCAATCCCCGACAACCAATTAATATAATATAAAATCGAAAATCAAAAATAAAATAAAGAAAAAAAAACTCTAAAGTATTGAACGCTTTTGCTGCTTGTTTGTTTGTCATTTCGGTTCCGGCTCGTACCGCAGGTCCTTTCGCTGCTTTCTTTCCACCGAAAAACCAAACACCTCTTTTTTTTTTTTTTTTGTTTGAACGCATTTTTCTTTTCTTTTCTTAATATATCTTTCTATATATTTCTTTCTTATTTTACTTTTTAGAAAAGAGAAAGAAAAAAAGAATAAAACGGTGAGACGAGAATGGCCAGCGAGGCGGACTACCTCACGGATGACATAGTGGAGGCCTGCAACGAGACGTGGGACCAGTGCACGGCGCTGCAGGACCTGCTCGCGCAGACCATCTTCGACGCCAGCCGCTACGACAGGGACGTCGCGGCGGAGAGGAGGGCCATCATCGAGCAGGCCAACCATTGCAGCCAGGCCCTCTTCTCCCTCGTCTCTTTGGCCAGCAGACACCACAACGGAGGAGCTATTTCTGACCTTTTGAAAGGTTTTTGTTTTTTTTTTGTTTTCTTTCTTTCTTTCTTGTCGTTCTCTTTCTTGTCGTTCTCTTTCTTTCTTGTCGTTTCTTTCTTTCTTGTCGTTTCTTTCTTTCTTGTCGTTTCTTTCTTTCTTTCTTTCTTTCTTTCTTGTCGTTTCTTTCTTTCTTTCTTTCTTTCTTTCTTGTCATTTCTTTCTTTCTTTCTTTCTTTCTTGTCGTTTCTTTCTTTCTTTCTTTCTTTCTTGTCGTTTCTTTCTTTCTTTCTTGTCGTTTCTTTCTTTCTTTCTTTCTTTCTTTTCTTTCTTTCTTTCTTTCTTGTCGTTTCTTTCTTTCTTTCTTTCTTTCTTTCTTGTCATTTCTTTCTTTCTTTCTTTCTTTCTTGTCGTTCTTTCTTTCTTGTCGTTTCTTTCTTTCTTGTCGTTTCTTTCTTTCTTTCTTTCTTTCTTTCTTGTCGTTTCTTTCTTTCTTTCTTTCTTTCTTTCTTGTCATTTCTTTCTTTCTTTCTTTCTTTCTTGTCGTTTCTTTCTTTCTTTCTTTCTTTCTTGTCGTTTCTTTCTTTCTTTCTTGTCGTTTCTTTCTTTCTTTCTTTCTTTCTTTCTTTCTTTCTTTCTTTCTTTCTTGTCTGTTTCTTTCTTTCTTTCTTTCTTTCTTTCTTTCTTTCTTTCTTTCTTTCTTTCTTTCTTTCTTTCTTTCTTTCTTTCTTTCTTTCTTTCTTTTCTTTCTTTCTTTCTTTCTTTCTTTCTTTCTTTCTTTCTTTTTCAAGCTTGCTTGCTTGCTTGCTTGCTTCGCTTGCTTGCTTCGCTTGCTCGCTTCGCTCGCTTTGCTGTTAAACTGACATTCATTTTTACTTTAAAGTGGCACAAACGCTTATAACTCAATACATTCGTAGTGTTAAAGACCTTCTTGCCAGCTTCCCTCCTACTCTCGATGATACCAAACGTTTGCTCTTCCCTGCTCTTTCGTCTTTCTTTCCATCATTACTTATTCTTTGAAAAAACAAAAACAGAATGTGAAGTATTTCTTCGTCGCATAAGACCAGCCATAGACGACGTTTTGAACGCAGCCGAAACCTGGAAACTAGAGAACAACAAGCTCACCTTCAATCTTACTTCACAGCTCTCTTCCACCTCTCCTCCCGATAGAAACAGATCTCATTCCATGACAGGAGGAGAGAGTCTTTCAAGAGCTCTGCTGTCCCCTCGTTCACAACAACCACAACCGCAAACAATTTCGTCCGCAACAATGAGAATCGGGTTAGAAAACAGTCATCTGAACGGAGGAAGAAAGGCAGTTGATGCTGAAAAGACAAAAACTGCGATTCGTTCGGTAATGCAGTTCTTGAGTTTAGCTCAACAACCCAAACAACAGGAAGTACGTCCTTATCGTTGCATTTATTTTCATTTCATTTCATTTTCTTATTTCGTCGTCGTCGTCGTCTCCTACTTCTCCTTGTTCTTGTTCTTGTTCTTGTTCTTGTTCTTGTTCTTGTTCTTGTTCTTGTTCTTCTTCTTCTTCTTGTTCTTGTTCTTGTTCTTCTTCTTGTTCTTCTTCTTGTTCTTGTTCTTCTTCTTGTTCTTCTTCTTCTTCTTCTTCTTCTTCTGCTTCTTGTTCTTGTTCTTCTTCTTCTTCTTCTTCTTCTTGTTCTTCTTCTTCTTCTTCTTCTTCTTCTTCTTGTTCTTCTGCTTCTGCTTCTCTTGTTCTTGTTCTTCTTCTTCTTCTTCTTCTTCTTCTTCTTCTTCTTCTTCTTCTTCTGCTTCTTGTTCTTCTTCTTCTGCTTCTTCTGCTTCTTCTTCTTGTTCTTGTTCTTGTTCTTGTTCTTCTTCTTCTTCTTCTTCTTCTTCTTCTTCTTCTTCTCTTCCTCCTGCTCCTGCTTCTCCTCCTCCTTTCTATTCATCTTCTTTCTTCAAAAAATAAATAATAAAAAAAAAATAGGAGCTACTGGTCCAGGCCAAAGAAACATTAGCCCAATTGAAACAACTGGTGCAAATGGCAGAGGAGGCACAGCTTATGGAAGAGCGACAACGCCTCGCTACCGCCAACTACGCCTTAGCTCTTGCTATCAAAGAAAGAATGTTGGTCTACAACGAGAAAGTCATCCAAAAAATTAGCATTGCAGCCAAAGAGGTGGCCGATGCGATTCGTCTTCTTCTTTCTTCTCCTGCTCCCTCGTCTGCTTCTTCAACACCTTATTTACCTCCACAACGAAAGGCTTCAGATCCCTTTCCTTCTCCTATTTCTCCTCGGGCTGTCAACACAATCTCTTTTGCGGGAGCTTCCAAAGTCAGCTCTCAACTTTCTCAACAAGAACAACAACACTCAGGCACACCACTCTCTCCTCGTTCGCCACAACATTCTGACTTTCCTCTTTCTCCTCGGTCCCAACAACAGTATCAAACATTCAGCAAAGCGATGAATTCTATGTCGAATTCTTATTCTTCTGCTTCATCATCAAAATACGGCCAGTTAAGCATACGAAGAAAGTCAATGGTGCCAACTCACGGTCAAGTCATGTTCAAGTCAGATAACTCCACCCAACTTTTGAAAGGTGGAAAGCGAGCCAACAACTCTTCTTCTTCTTCTTCGTCTTCAACTTCATCTTCTACAAATAGAAAGAGTATTGGCGTTCCTTCTTCATCTTCTGATGCTGCTTCCGATTCAACCTTTCGTTCGTTATTGTCTTCCATTTCTTCGCCTCCAGAGTTATTGAGAGGCCAAACAAACACACCAAAAGAAACAACTAGAACGACTTCCCCGAGAAAGGAGGATGAAGAAAAAGTCGAAAAGGTCACCTCCACGGTAACCTTTTCGCCAGTTTCATCTCCAAGAAACAACAAAGAAGAGGGTGAAGAATTTGACACTGCAACAGAGGTTCAACGTTTGGCGGATAGCATTCCTCCTCTTCCAATTGTCTCCTCACCTCGTTCTGCCTCTTCTTCGAATTCTTCCTCTCCGGTTTCTTCCTCTCGAAAGTCTTCGCTTAACGCATCTTCTTCTGTGTCACCTTCTCCATTGTCTTCCTCTTCTTCGGTGGCTTCTGTCACTCCAGCTCCTCAACTTGATCAACCCCTCTTCAAATCTGTTGAAAGCGAAAAGGTATTAATTTACTCTAGTCTCTCAATTCTTTCACCGCTTTTCTTTTTTCTCTTTTCTCTTTTCTCTTTTCTCTTTTCTCTTTTCTCGTTTCTCTTTCCTCTTTCTCTTTCTTTCTCTTTCTCTTTCTCTTTCTCGTTTCTTTTTTCTCTTTTCTCTTTTCTCTTTTCTCTTTTCTCTTTTCTCTTTTCTCTTTCTCTATATTCTCTTTCTCTATATTCTCTTTCTCTTTCTCTTTCTCTTCTTTGCTCGTTTCCTGTTTGCTCACTTCTTTCTTTTCTTTCAACAACCAACAACAGATAACTATAACAGTAAACACCTCCAAAGGCAAGTTCACGGCCGGCGAGCGCCTCACCCTCACCGCCACCATCACCAACGAGCGCAAGTCCCGCATCTCCAACGTCCAGTTCGCCCTCATCAAGCGCACCAAGAGCTTCGTCTGGAAGAAGGGTCAGAAGAAGGTGGACAGCAAGAACGAGCTCGTGTTGGAGCAGCAAAAGGCCAAGCCGACGGGCTTCCCCATCAAAGGCGGCACCACCTTCAACGGACGCCTGGAGTACGTGTTGCCGGCCGGCATAAGCCCCAGCGAGACGGGCGAGGGGGAGACCTCCTACGAGGTCCTCTACTTCCTGCGGGTCAAAGCGGGGAAGGCTTCCTTGGAGTTGGGACCCATTACCATTCAGTGATATGCATTTCTCTCTCTGTCTCTCTGTCTCTCTGTCTCTCTGTCTCTCTGTCTCTCTGTCTCTCTGTCTCTCTCTCTCTCTCTTATAGATGCAAAAGTTTGTTTTGTTTTTTATAAAAAAAATAATGGAAATAAAATGTACAAAAAAATAAATAAAAGGAAAATAAATAAAAAGACAAATAATGAAGAAATGTTCAATAGACTTCTCCAACTGCTTTCATCTTCGTCCTTCGTTTGTTGATGAGGGTGGATGCAGAGGATAGCTTGGAAGTCGTTGTCGCTGCTGAGCACCGCGGGTGATACGAGTTGCTGCTGTTGTTGTTGGCGGTGGTGGGTGGTCCTCTTTCTCGCCGCATTTTGCCGGAGAAGGAGTTGCTCAAAGAGGGAGAGGAGCGGAGGCGAGAGCGGCCGGGCTCCCGTTGGAGCCACAGGTGTTGCAGAGCATCGTAGATGGTCGCTCTCTTAAGAGGATCTATTGTTTTTAAAAAAAAGAATAAGCGAATGGAGAAAAGAAGAAGAATGAAGAAAGAAGAAAGAAGAACGAAGAACGAAGAAAGAAGAAAGAAGAAAGCAAAAAAGCAAAAAGCAAAAAGAGCAGTGAACAAAGTCAATAAACGAACAGACATACCAACACAAAGCAAACGACTGATAAGGTCGGCAATGGCGGGGTGAAGGCCAGAGAGGTCGCACCGCCCCACCAAGATGTTCTGGTAGGTATCGCTCACCGACGCTCCGCCAAAGGGAGTGTGCCCCTTCAACATCATGAAGAGCACGCAACCGCAGGACCAAGCGTCCACCTCGGGGCCGATGTATCGCCCCTCCGGGTGGAGCACCTCTGGAGCGGCGTAGTCCACGGAGCCCACGCAGTGGTTCGTTGTGCGGAAGGGATTCCAGCGGGTCGCCAGCCCAAAGTCTGCCAGTAACGCGTTACCTTTGCCGTCCAAAAAGATCTGTTTTGTAGTAGTTCTGTTATGAAAGAAGAAGCAAAAAAGAAGATGCAAGAAGCAGAAGAAGAGAGAAGAACGGAGAAAGAAGAAAGACGAAACGTACATTTTCCGGTTTGATATCACGGTGGCAAATCATATGAGCATGGCAATGGGCGACTGCCTTCAGCAACTGTCTGAACAGACGCCACGCCTCCCTCATCTCCAGCTTGCCTTGTTTCTTCACCAGCTCAAAGAGGTCTCCTCCTTTTGCATAGGGCATGATGTACCCCGCCCTCTCCTTGGTGAGAATGAGGTCGGAGCAGATGTTGAGAATGTTGGGGTGAGGCGGTAACATCTTTGTCAGGATGTAATGCTCTCTCTTCAACGCTTCCTCCATCTTCTTCACTCTCTCCTCATCTTTCGAATGGTGTTGTTGAGAAGGAGAAGGAGGAGGAGGAGACAAGAGAACAACTTTGATGGCGAACTTGAGGTCGGGGAACAGCGAGTGACCGGCGGAGTAGACCACTCCTCCGAGGCCTTCCCCCAACACCTGTTTGAGTTGGAGCTGGTGCAACGTGTTGCTTTCGATCTTGGGGTAACGCAGGTGAGCCGCTGTTCGTCTTTTGGTTTTGGGAGAAAGAGAGGAAGGAGAGGAGGGGGAGGAAGAGGAGGAAGGAGTGGAGGAAGAAGAGGAAGAAGGAAAGAGGATGTAGTCATCGACAGCGACTGTGCGTGAAGTTTCGGCAAAGCCCTCCTCTGAAAACAAAAAAAAAAAGAAATAAATAAATAAGAAAAAAGAAAAAAAGAAAAAAGAAAAAAGAAAAAAGAAAAAAGAAAAAAAGAATATTTACCTTTGTACCCACTGAGCGAGAGACACATGCGAAAGGCCTTCACCTGCCAGTTCTTCACTCGAAACTGTTGCAGCCCGTTCAGGGAAATGCATCTCTGCATGCGCACCAAACAAGCATTCTTGTTGTGTAACGCCTCTTCTGCCTCTTGGTCGTCCTCTTCCTCCTTTGCTCGTTCTTCTTTTTTCCTGCGGCGAAGCGGAAGTCCACCCGAACTGGCAGAAAAGAGCGGAGACATCTTCCAACCGTTCTTCTTCGTCGCTGGTTGGTCCCCATCTTTTGCTTCCACCCCAGAAGCTCCGTCATTGGTCTTGCTGGCTTTGGTCATGTCTACTGCGTACCGTCTATGAAAGCTAGTCCTGTCCATTCCAGAAACGTGAACGACCCTCTTCCTCCCCCTTTCACAGCCCAAGTAACTGTCAAACTTTTTTTTTTGTAACTGTCGTTTTACTTTTTTTTTGTGAAGTGGCTTCCGTTTCTGGAATATTCCAATTTTGTAATTCGGGTTTTCTATAATTAATCCCCCGATTACCCAATCAAGAATCATATAAGATAATTATATATTTGAAAATTAATTGGTTCAAATTTGAAGAAGTCGAGGGTTCGTAGAGATTTATCACATCGATCGGAATTTCATACCTAAACATGCCGATTTTCACTTAATTGCTGCACCTGCGACGAACCTTGTATGCGACAAGCTTTATTGCTTGGAATGGGAAGAAAACGGACAATACTTTTATGAGTAAAAACCTCTATCGATTCCATTCTAAAAAATAAAAAATAAAAACATAAAAAAAAAATAATGTTGGGAAGATCTCCACTTCTTCGTGCGGCGGGTGGCGTTGGTCGCCTCCACCACCAACTCCCAAGAAGCACCCTTGGCTCTCCTTTCTTTGCTGCTGGCCCCTTTCGTTTCTACGCTGTAGTACTCAATCTTTTTTTTTTATCGAGTGAAAAATCGATCAAATGTTAATCTCATTTTACTTTGTTTCTCTCTCTCTCTCTCTCTCTCTCTCTCTCTCTCTCTTTCTCTCTTTGAACTACAGCAGACCGGAGAAGCCGAAGCAGAAGGTTCGAAGGGAAGAAAGCGAGTGGCGGTGGTGTTGAGCGGTTGTGGCGTGCAAGATGGGACAGAGATCACGGAGGCCGTCTCCGTGCTCCTCCATTTGAGCAGGCACGGCGCTGAGACCACCTGCTACGCTCCTAACATCTCTTTCAACGCATTCAACCATGGAGACGGTTTGTTCTTCTCCTTCTCCCCCATTTCCCTTCTCTGCTCTCTGCTCTCTGCTCTCTGCTCTCTGCTCTCTGCTCTCTGCTCTCTGCTCTCTGCTCTCTGCCTCTGCTCTCTGCTCTCTGCTCTCTGCTCTCTGCTCTCTGCTCTCTGCTCTCTGCTCTCTGCTCTCTGCTCTCTGCTCTCTGCTCTCTGCTCTCTGCTCTCTGCTCTCTGCTCTTCGGCTCTCCTCTGCTCTCCCCTGTTTCTCTCTCTCTCTCTCTCTCTCTCTCTCTCTCTTTCGCGTAATATGCTCCTTTCTTCTCGCTGCCCTCCGTTCTGCTTCTCACTGCTGTTGTTGATTTTGTTTTTCCGCTGTCTCTCTAGACCACCTGACACATGAGCTGCGCAACGTGCTGGACGAGGCCGCTCGCATCAGCCGAGGTCAAATCAGGAACTTGCATCGACTACTCGGCGAAGAGCAAGATGCTGTCATCTTTCCTGGCGGGTACCTTGCTTTCTCCTGCTTCTATTTATGCTTTCTCCTTCGTTGCTGTTGTTGCTGTTGCTGCTATTGTTGTTGTTCTTCTGCTTTCTGTTCGTGCTCTCGCCATTTCACTTATTGTTGCAACTGAAAAAAAAAGTTTCGGCGCAGCCAAGAGCTTGTGCAGCTTCGCCAAAGACGGCTCCAACATGACTGTCCAAGGAGACGTCGAAGACGTGCTCAAGGAGTTCCACTCCGCCCAAAAGCCCATCGGCCTCTGCTGCATCGCTCCCGTGCTCGCCGCCAAGGTCATCCCCGGCGTGAGGGTCACTCTTGGCCGCGGCAACAAGAACGTCAACGAGGCGATCGCCCAGATGGGAGGAGAGGCGGTGGAGAAGCACGTGGACGAGGTGTTGGTGGACGAGAAGAACAAAGTGGTCACCACGCCGGCGTACATGTTTGGAGATGCCACCCCCTATGAAGTCTTTGAGGGCGTTGGAAAGATGGTGGATGAGGTCTTGAGGCTGATCAATAAGCAGTAAAGCAAAAGAAGGAGCACACCCCCAAGTAAGTGTTAACTTTAGATGTTTGTTTGAATCGATATGTATCTTTTGTAGATTCTTTTGTTGTGTCAGCTTCTATCTGCCCCTCTCCTCTCCTTCTTTGCCTACAATCAAGGAGTAGCAGCGATGGTGCCACCATCCACCACGGTTCCATCCTCCATACGAACCCAGCTTTGCACTTTCCACGCTCCGCTGCTCTTCTCTATTTGTATCTGAATGATCCTGGAGCCACGCGCCCACGTGCCATAACCGCCGTATCCCGTGTGTCTCCCATAACATATCTTTATGCCTTGTTTTGTTGGGCAACACCTGTTTGTGTTTGTTTTTGTAAACAGAAGCAAAGCGAAGAGAATCAGAGAACTAGAACAGAAGAGAGGAGTAGGAAAAGTTTGCGAGAAGAAAGAAGTGAAAGAGAGAAGAAAGAAGAGAAAGAAGAAAGAAGAAGAGGAAGAAGAACAAGAGAAGGACGAGAACAAGAAGAAGAAGAGAGCAGAAGAAGAAAGCAATAACTAAAAGACAGAAGCAGAAAGAATGAGAAAATAACAAACCAATCGTTGCCATGATTGTGCCCAACAAAAGAAGCCTTCACATCTCCCATCTTTTGAAAAGCATCCAGCAAACCATTGCTGCTTTGCTGAGGAGCGATGTCATCTTGCTGCACCCCAAAACAAACTTGGGGGTTGAACGCATTCACGTATTGTTCTGTCGGGATGTGAAAGAAGGCGAGCGATGGTAACGCTTTGCCGTAAGAAGACTGTAGCGTTGCCGAAGTTTTTATGTACCATTCCACCTTGATAAACGAACAAGAAAATGAAAGGGAGAATAGGGTGAGAAAAGTGAGCATAGAAAAGGTGTTAGAAAAGTTCAGAACACAAAAGAAAGGAGAGAGAGAGAGCGAGAGAGAGATGGAAAGAGAGAGAGAGAGAGAGAGAGAGAGAGAGAAGGCGAGAGAAACCTGATCAGGATAAACAATTTCAGGTATGGTGCCACCTCCACTATCCAAAAAGTAAAGCAAGCTCAAAGGCACCGGTGGTAACTCGTCAGAAGAGGAAGATGAAGGAGGATAAATGGCGAGATAATAGTTGCTCAAGCCATGAACGTCCCGTGGGCCGAACTGAGAGTACGAATTGGGGAAGCTGGTGTCGAACTTGAGGAGGTCCTCTCGATGGCCGTTCGTGCCATCCGCCAGGTCGTCGTGGTTGCCAAATACTATCGACCAACGATAGCCTTTTTGGACTCGGGTATGAGCGAAGGAAGGAGGGAAGAAGGAAGGAAGGAAGAAAGGAAGGAAGGAAGAAGAACAAGAAGAAGAACAAGAAGAAGAAGAACAAGAAGAACAAGAACAAGAAAGCAGAAAAAGAAGCAAAAGAAGAAGAACAAGAAGAAGAACAAGAACGAGAAGGACACAAGGGAAAAACAAAAAAAAAAAGACACAAGCAAGAAGGCCAAAAACACAACGAACCAGCCTCGAGGACGGGCTTAAGGGCTTGCCCCCAGTACACAGTGGCGTTGTCGTGGATGTTATTGCCCGTGACCTGATCGCCGGAGAACACCACAAAGTCAGGGCGCTCCGCCTGAAGCACGTTCCGCATGACCCGCGTGGAGTTGACGTCCTGGAGGGGTCCCCACGAGGTCCGCTCCCCTTCCCCAAAGTGGAGGTCCGCGAATTGGGCGATCTTGAAGGTGAGCACGCCGTGGCCTTCATCCCTGAACTTCAACAGGTTTGAGGTTTCCCCTCGTTCGAGCTTCCCGCCGTTGGCACCAGCAAAGGAGGTAGCGGAGAGGAAGGCCGCCGCAATCAACAGGCTCCAACTCACTCCTAATCTTTTCATCTTTTCGTAATGTTTTTTCGTTTCACAAAATTTTGATTAATTAAATGTCGACAAATTTATGTTTTGATTTGTGATTGGATGCGATTTTTTGATTTTCAATTGGAGGAAAAATTTGAAAAATCAGTTGGTGGTGAACGGGAATCGATCCCGCGTGAGGCGGATCTAACGGACAACAAAAAAAAAAAGGGACAAAAAAGAAAGCGACGAAGAAGAAGAAGAGCCGTTTGGTTTCTCTCCTCCCCCAACGATCGAAACTATCCCTCCTTTTTTTTTTTGCTTGGAGAGAGGAAACAAACTGTAGAAAAAAAAAGCCTGGTAACCTGTTTTTTTTTAAAAATTTGATCCTTCTTTTGCTTGTTCGGCTCTCTCTCTCTTCTCTCTCCTTTTTTGTTCCCGGAGGGCCTTCGGGATGGACTGGTACCAAATTTTGTTGGAGGAGGACCAGAAGGTCCGCAAAGAGAGGAGGGCGCGACGTCGGCTGCTCAAAGAGCGGGGCTGCCAAACCGACCACGAGGGCAGCGGCGGCAAGGCCGCCGGCCTGGCTGCAAGCACGCCGCTCGCGGAGCGAGCCAGAGGTCCCGCCTCCTCCTCCTCCGCCAGAGGAGAGAACAACCTTCAGAAGAAAAACGGTCGCCGTCACGTTTCAGAGCGTTACGTGAAAAAGGCGCCTTCTTCTTCCTCATCGACCGCTGCTCGCTTCAACTTTTTCCATTCACCTTCTTCCCTCTCTTCCTCTCCTTTCTTCTCCCACTCTCAACACCAGCACCAACATAACAACAACACCACCAGCGAGGACAGCGACGAACAAGTGACGGTCTACCTCTCCAGCGAGGACGAGGACGACGACGCGAACAACAACAACGGGGAAGGAGGAGGGTGGGACGGAGCGGCCGGCAGCCCCATCAGCTATTCCTTTCGTCACGGGCTTCGCCTGCAGTCCGAACGGGAGAGAAAACAGGTCTTGGCCAACCAACAAAAACAGAGGCAACGCCAACAGCAACAACTACAGCAGCAACGTCGTTCTTCTTCCTCTTCTTTGGTGGAAACGAGGAAACAACGACAACAACAGCCGCAACGGCACCAAAGCAGGAACAGGTTGGGAAACTCAAGTTCACACAGTTCTCGACGAAGGCGTCGAAAGAGGGGAGAAGCCGCACACGGGGACGCTGACTCCTCTTCAGCCTCTGATTCGGAGTCTTCTTCTGCCGCCTCATCATCAGCTTCAGCTTCTTCGGCTGAGTCTTCTTCCTCTGATTCTTCTTCTTCGGATGATGAAAGCAGCAAACGTAATAAACAGCAAGCCAGAGCAAACCCCAACTGGAGAGAAGATGCCATGCAAGAAGCCCATCTGCTTCTTGAAAGCTCATTGCAGCTTTCTCATTCCGATTCCGACGCGGATTCCTCTTCTGACTCTCCTCCTTCTGCTTCTTCTTCGTCTTCCTCTGCCTCTTCATCTTGCTCTTCTTCCTCGGCTTCATCTTCTTCTGAATCAGACTCAGATTCTGAAGAAACACCGGAACAAAGCGCAACAAGAAAGAACAACAAGAATTGGAGAATGGCAGGAGTGCAGGAAGCCCATCAAGCCTTGGAGCAGGCGATGTTGCAGTTTTCACACTCGGATAGCGACGAGGAAGAAAAGAAGCAACAAAAAGCGAGTCAACAGCCAAAGAAGAACCCAGGGCAACCGCCCAAAGAAGAAGGCACAGAGGGAGGCAGGCCAGCGAAGAAGGCAGAGGGTGGGAGCTCGGCCACCGCCATGCTGAAGCGTTGGTGGCGTGGATGAGGCATGTTGGTGTTGGAGTAGGAGTCTTGGGGGGGGCGTTTGAACACACTTGTAAAACATATTTTTCAACAACAAAAAAAGCAGAAAAAAGAAGAAGTGGAGTTTTCACTTTTTCTCCTTCAAAGCATTACATCCACTATAGTGTTACAATAGTGTTGCTTTCAATTTGCAGAAAGAAGGAAGAAAGGAGTTTTTGCATGCAACAACAGGAGGATGCCCAGCAGGAAGAGGCAGCGAGCCATCGGGCACCCTCCCTTCCACCACAGCCCACGTGCTTGAACCTGAATGAGCGCATGCTCAGGCGGTTGCCCGACGAACTATCGGTTGGAACCCAGGGACCGGCGTTGGTGGAGCTGGATGCCTTCAGCAACCAACTGACGGAACTGCAGCCCCATGTGCTCAGCTGCTTGACCTCGCTGACCGAGTGCAACTTCACAAGAAACCAGCTGAGAAGCTTGCCGCCAGAGTTTGGCCGGCTGACCAACCTCACCCACTGCTTCTTTGGCTTCAATGAGCTGGCCTCCCTGCCCAAGGAGTTCGGCCAGCTGGCAAAGCTCACTGCTTGCTACTTCCACTACAACCAGCTGACGAGCTTGCCAGCAGAGTTTGGTCGACTGTCTGCTCTGACGGTCTGTGAGCTCTCCAACAACCAGCTCACACGCTTGCCTCGGGAGTTCGGCCAGCTGACCAACCTCACCAAGTGCTATCTGCAACACAACCAACTGTCCGCTCTGCCAAAGACGATGGGCAAGCTCGCTTCATCTCTTGCTTCCCTCCACCTTCACCACAACCGGTTCTCTAAGCTCCCAAAGGCGCTTTGCGGGTTATCCTCTCTGGTCGAGCTTTCTCTTCACCACAATCAGCTGACATCTCTGCCGCAGCAGTTCGGCTTGCACCTCCCCTCTCTCACCGTGCTGGACCTTTCCGACAACAACTTGACTGCCTTGCCCAAGGGGTTTGGCAACTTAGGTTGCCTGTCGTCATGCAGCCTTGCCACAAACCAGCTTCAAGCCCTCCCACAGGAGTTTGCAAGGCTGACAGCACTGAGGAGGTGCGATCTCAAGGAAAACTTTCAGCTGATGGGATTGCCGCCACAGCTTTACGCAGCTTTCAAACCTTTCATCCGCCGGTTCGGTGTGGACGTGCCTTTGGCCAGCCCTCCTGACTCCAAGTGGAGGCAACACTATGAATGCAAACAACAAGAGGAAAGTGAAAGAAAGGAAGCGAAGCCTCTAAGGTTGTTTTGGTTATGTGCGGATGTGGTTGTGAGGAGGAACTTCGTGGCATTGCAACCATTGGAACCGCTGACCTTTTCTTTTCTTCCAAGAGAAGAACGAAAAGTGGAAGAACAGCAGGAAACGGACCAACAATCAGGGGCCTTGCTGCCAGAGGAAGTGCTGGCAAAACTCGCAAAGTACAGAAGGAGATGCGACGTGTGTGAGCGCCACTATGTGGAGCACCAGAAGAACAGAAAGTGGGTGCGATGGCATTGGGATGGGAACATGAGGTTGTGGTGGGAGGTGCATTGCTGCGGCAAACGATGTCTGAAACGTCCTTTGCTTGATTCAATTGTATAATATAAAATAACAAACAAAACAATAAATAACAGGACCTTTTCTGTTGTTTGTGAACGCGAAGAAGAAGACGAAGAAGAAGAAGAACAAGAAGAAGAACAAGAAGAAGAACAAGAAGAAGAAGAAGAAGAAGAAGAAGAAGAAGAAGAAGAAGAAGAAGAAGAAGAACAAGAAGAAGAAGAAGAAGAAAGAACAGAACAAGAACAGAGCAAGAAGAACAAGAACAAGAACAAGAACAAGAAGAAGAACAAGAACAACGTGACCGAACGCGAAGAAACGCATGATGTTTAGTTTAGGGACCAGCCGACACCAGCCACAAGTTCATCAGACTCTTGCAACTGATAAACAAAAAGAAAGAGTAAGTACTTCGAAAGCAAGAGAAATGAGAGAGAGAGAGAGAGAGAGAGAGAGAGAGAGAGAGACGGAAGAGGAGAAAGTTAAAAAAGAAGTGAGAGAGACCTTAAGTAAAACATCTTGATGCTCTATAAGAGTTTGTATAACGGCATTAACGCGAGGGCTCTTCAACGAAGTATCGATGGTGTCTTGTCTTGGTCGGAGTAAAGAAGGTCCAAAGATGATGGCGAGGTTGTAGGCAGTCATCTTGTTGACGTGAGAGTGCTCCACGACTTTGTCCAAGAACTTGAGCAGATAATTGAGCACCTGAATTTGGGCGGCTGGGACTTGACGAAGGTATGGCACCAGTATGCTTAGTTGTTGCTTGCTGTCCGTTTCTTCGGAGATTACTGAAGTTGAAAAAACCATAAGCATATAGAAACAAAGAGAACCAGAAAAAGAGAGGGAAGCAAACAATGAAACAAGAAGAAACAACAATTTCAAAGGAGGGAGAGAACATTACAATCAGGAAGAATGACTTTCTCATAGAACTCAAATGTGAGCAATGGCTCTGGCAGCTGAACAGCGACAAGTCAGGCAAACAGAAGACAGCCAAAAAAGAAAAGAAGAAGAGAGAAACAGAAGAACAAGTTGCCAGGAGAAGAAGGAAAGCTATAACCTCGCGCAGATAGCATTTAAGGAGGCTGGAAATGGCATGTGGGTCTTCCACTGCATCCAAATCAGTTTCATCTTTGTTTATTTGTGTTGGAAAAAGTGAGTTAGAGGAGAGACAGAGAGAGAGAGAGAGAGAGAGAGAGAGAGAGAAGCAAGCAAGCAAGTAAGCAGTACCAATGTTTGTATCTATTTGGGCTTTCAATGAGAGGAGCAAAGAGTTCACACAAGCCACCCGAAATATTCCCTCTGTTTCGATCACTATAGAGGTGGTGCAAAAAGGCGTGAGTTAAAACAAACCAACGATCCTTAGGAAGAAGTGGTACCTTTGGTCAGGTAATTGACGCACATCTCGAGCACCCTGGGCACTATGACCTTGGTTCCCTGAGGCGCGGAGTTGGCGTCATTTTGTAATACCTCTTCTATCGGTCTTCCAAAGACTGGCGTTACAGTTTATTAGTTAGTGCGTTTTTACAACCTAGAAATATGCACATACACGCATACACAAAAGCTCACAAACCTTTGTTCTTTTCTACTCGTATTTCGGTGCTGTCGCGCAAAAGGGTGGTCCATCGGTTCTTGTCAGTCGGACTCTTTGCGCTCAAGTAGAACTTTCCGAGCGGTGTGTCCAGCCTAAAGGTCGTTTTGTTGCCAACGAGTTCTGGTTGGTTTTGTTTAGCAAGAAGT